>JAFIRS010002682.1:0-192631 GCA_018342105.1 Gonioctena quinquepunctata | reverse complement strand
AATATTAGGGGTTTTGGTTTTAAATAACTTTGGCCGTTAATTCCCAGTTCTTCAACATTTATCAAATTCGATAATGCACTATTTTCATCACAGTTTGGGTTTGGGGAAAAAATTTCATGTTTAAACCTGTTCTCAAAAATCCATTTGTTTAACAAAAAATATTATAAATTGCTCTGGATTCGAAATGTTTCATATTTTTTAATTTTCCCACTTGATTTTGATAGAAATGATCAAAATTTTGTCATGGACTGCAAATTTCCCAAACCCCAAAATTAGCCATCAATATCTTGAAATAGGATGAAAAACTAGCACGTTATGAAAAGGCTCCTTCCTATCAATAAATAAATAAAATATCTTTTTGTCCAAGGAATCACAATCTTAAAAAGTGTGAGAGACTCTACCATCATTATAATTTTACAGATGAGAAGTGGGTCACTTTAAAATAAAAAAAAGGCAAAAAAATTACAAAAAACCTAATATAATTGAAAAAGATTAAAATGTTAAAATGGTTAAATCACTAATTGTTAATCTTGAAAACACAAATGGTAAAAAAAATACAAAACAAAAAAAAATTGACGGTTAAAATTAAAAAAAGTTGGATCTTAATTATCAAATGAAGATCAAATTCAAAACCCAATAAAACCAATGAACTTTAAAAATTAAATATAAAGAAAAGTTAAAATTATTAAAAAAGTTGGTTCCTTATCTAAAATAGTAGATCTTAAAAAAAATTCCTAAAAACTATAATGGTCTATCAAAAACAATCTCTTTTTTCTAAAAAACCAGATACCACCCTTTTATTTTTCTAATGGTTGAATATCTTGCATCCATTATATATTAATGAATTTTCCCAAAAGGAGAGGGGGTTGGCTTTTAAATGCTGATTTTGTCTAAAAAGTGTTTACTCATTAAAATTAGTTTTGGTTTTTGATAAGGCCCCTTTCCCTTTATATATATATGGATATGACATGTTTTTGTGTTTTTTTAAAGGGAATTCATGATCTTGAAGTCTTAGTTTGCATAGGCTTCTAGAGCACGTTTTTTGAAAAAAGAATTTGTAAAAGGAATATTACATGCTCCCAAAAGGAAGCCATCCCATTTGGGGGAGTCTTTAAAACATTGTATAAACCCCCCTTTAAAAAAAAGAAGGAAAGTAAAGTTGTCCCGTCGGGTTTGGGGGAGTCCGAGGTTGAGGCGCTAGCTTGAATATTGAGAAATTTGGCTTAAATAGTTCATTTTGTATTCTATTTTTAAAAGATTGCTTTGCAAGAACCCGTGTGTTTGCTTTGTCTTGGCCCCCTTTTTATACAGGGACAAAAGATATCTTGGAAATGGTTGACGGTTATAAAATTTCGTTTTGATAATTTTGTGCCGGAAGGAAATGGGATTACATTTAAAAGGGTTTTGGGAATTGGGGGGAAAGTGGATTAATAAAGCGAAATGCATCCCCCAGGCAAATTTCTTTAAAAAATTGGATCACTTTTTTAAAAATTTTGGCTGATCATTTAAAAACCAAAAAATATCCCAAAAAAACAAGGATCTTGGAGTTTAAAACCCTTTTTCTACGGAAAATGTATATCTTTGGGGAAAGGTAAAATTTAAGTAGTTTCCCAAAGAAAAGGGGCTTTGACGGGGATGTGAACGATTCGTGCATTGAGGGGGTGGTTTGGAAACGGCAGATGAACGATTGCGCGATCAGTTACTTTGAATAAATAATCGGAATGTAAGAAAAATTATCAAGAACATCCATCCGTTGCGGGCAACACTGAAAATGTCGAATCAACGTTTTTCATTCTGAACAAGCAACCCATTCAAACGAAAGAAATGATTTTTTCTTCAAACAAGGGTGTTAAAATGGAAAATAGGTATGTAATCGCGTGAATAAACCGGGCCAGACTTTGTGGTTCGCAAAAAAGAATTTATACTCGAAAAAAAAATTGCGAGAATTACATCCTGATTTTTGGGTTGCCTGTTCTTGGAGATTCGAAACATAGACAAAAATTGTCCAGCTTTGGAAAAAAAAAGGAAAAAGTGTGGCGAAGAAAACATTTCTGGATGTGGGGGATCTCAGGAAACGGCCGTTATCAAACAAACTTCAAAAGCGAAATATGAGGTAAAAACCGAAACGTCCAAAAATCATGCCAAGAAACAAGCGAAACGAAAGGGGGTTCCTTTTGACTCCCCCAATATTTTAGGATGGAATATCGCATTTATTTAATAAAGAAAATTCAGTTCAAGAAGTTATATTATCTGTTCCCTAAACGGAAGAATGAAAGCCCGTACGACCCAGGCTCAGTTCATGGGTGGCTAGGAGAATCAATGTGGAAAATAAACGGGCCCCCTTTTAAATCAGCAGATTTGGTATGCGATAAAAAGATCAAAACTTTAGGAAAATCCATGTTTTAGTAAAGCTTCGGAAAAAGAAAGAGTTACCATATACGTCACTCAAGAAGGGACATACCACCTTTGGTTTGACTGGTGTCTTTCAATCACCCCCACCTGGGCGAAAAGGGGTTGCATGTGAGGGGAAAATTTATTCCCAAGGAAAAGATATCGTTTTAGTAAAACTAATGGGGGGAGGGAAAAAATTTTAGAAAATCGAAACGAAAAAAATCCTGAAAAATTTCCCGAACTTTTCGAAGATTGTCTTGGCACATCAGGAATCGAAAAAAAAATCCATATCAATGATGACGGTTTACACGAATATCCCTCCCAAAAAGGGGCACTTTTTACAAGATCAAAATCACAGAACTGGATCGACTAGTCAAGAAGGAATTAGAGCCCGTGGAACAACAAAAAACTCAATTTCATGGCATCCCCATTGTTGTGGGGCCCAAAATCAAAAAGGAAGATTGAAGATTTGGATTTAAAGTAACTAATAAATATGTTCAGGTTGGGGCAACTATCCAAAATTACCAGTTTTAAAACATCACAGCTAAGCTTTCTGGAGGCAAATATTTCCCCAAAAATCGACCTAAAAGATGCATATTTGCAGATGGAAGTTCATAGTGAATCTCGTAAATTTTTGGTTATTGCCACTCATAAAGGCTATTTTCACTTATAAGCGATTACCATTCGGTATATGCTTTGCACCTTCCCTTTTCCAACGTACCGTGGATCAAATTTTTAGCGGGTGTAGATGGCGTTTTTTTGTTATCTTGATGACATAACTGATAATAGCCCAACTTAGTTCTTCATGCAGAAAGATTCAGGAAGTTTTACGGAGACTTCAAGCTTCTGGGATAAAAACACAGAAATCCAAATGTGAGTGGTTCACGAAAAGTGTCACTTATTTGGGGCATAAAATCGATGAAACTGGTTTGCATCCAACAGAAGAAGAATGGGAAGCGATCAAACTAATGCCGATTCACAGAATACAACTCAGCTACGATCATTTTTAGGAGCTATTACGTATTATGGTAGATTTATTGAAAACCTCCATGTAAAATGCGTTCCTCTACATCGCCACTTGAAGAAGAATGCAAAATGGGAATGGACGACCTGAAGACACAAAAATAATGAATCTGCTCAAGCAAAACTTGACTTCAAAATGACACATTGATTCATTACGATCCCAAACTACCATTAGTTGTTACGAGTGACGCAAGTAATATTGGTGCAGGACTGTACTGTCACATAAATGTACCTGATGGAATATTGAAACCTATTGCTTTCTGCATCACGCTCATTCAATGAGGTAGAAAAGCGTTATTCTACCATCGACAAAGAAATTAGGACTAGTATATGCAGTTGAAGTTCCACCAACTTATATGGTAGAAGATTCACCTTGATCACAGACCGTAAGCCTTTGGAGCATATATTTGGAGAAAATCGTCGGGACTCAAAAATTCGAGTAATAGGCTATTACGATGGGCTATGACACTCAACAGCTACAATTTTAATGTCATATATCAACCTGGAAAAGAAAAATTTTCCAGCGGATTCCTTTCGAGGCTACCACTACAAGAAACCTCCGAACAGTTGGAATTGCCTAATCATGCAAAATTATTCATATGAGGGTTCGTAACTTACCTATGAAAAGAAGTCATCTTAAAGAGAGAAACCATGAATGATTCAACACTCGAAATGTAATCCGTTGCTTTAGCAAACATACTGGCCCGAAAAGAAGAATTTACATAGAGATCTTGTTCCTTTCTATGAGAAACGAACTGAGTTGTCTTTTGAAAAAGGACTTATTGCTATGGAAAGGGCGTATATGTGTACTCTTGCCTCCAACCAGAAGTACTGGCATGTTACGACGGGCATCCAGGAATACTGCTATGCAATCACTAGCAAAACTTCAGTTTTTTGGCCAAACATAAATTTCCCATATTGCTCAAGAAATGAAAAATGTTTCACCTGTCAACAGTCCCAGGCAGAATGATCGAAATTCACCCTTTCATCCATGGGTATATCACAGAACCTTAGCAAGGCTTCACTTGGATTTCGCTGGACCTTTTTAAATAAAATGTGGATGATACTTATTGATTCGTATACCCATTGGTTGGAAGTCATACCGATGAGAGGAAAATCACTTCGGGAAGTACCATGAAGCTCTTCGTACTTTATTCGCTCGTTTTGGATTACCCAAATTTTTGGTTACAGACAATGGTCCAACAACCCACTTCGAACGATTTTGAATTTTTTTGCAATGATAATGGAATAACTCCATGTGAAAGTAACACCATACCACCCTAAATCAAATGGTCTTGCCGATGCGTGCTGTAAAATGAACTTTCAAAGAGAGAATGCGTGCTAGTGATCAGACATTTAACCAGTCGCAGAGACTTCAGCAATTCTTGTTTTCTTTATAGAAATACAGGAGAAGATCTACAAAAGAACACTCCAGTCAGCTGATGTTTGGGGCATCCTCAGATCCGATTTGATCTTTTGAAACCAGATGTGATGAAGAATATAGAGTATGAGCAATTCGTCCAAAAAACATCATGATTCTACTGCTGCACCAGATCAAAATTTCATAGAGGGAGAAGAATGTGGGTGAACAACCCCCTTTAAACAAAGGCTCACTCCTGGAAAAATTGTTAAACGTACTTGGACCCTTATCATATCCTCGTAGAAATGGATGGAATTTTGCGCCGTAAACACTGCGGATCAAATGCGTAAACGAAAATTAAATGATAAATACCAACGAACCTTCCCACCAGGATATGTCAGATGAATTTTGAAGATTACCAGTCTCCCAACTTCATCAATCAGCGAGTTGCAACGAGAATGAAAGCTCATTGAATGAAGCGGAAGCAGAAGAAGGCGAGCTGAATAATGTAGACCATTCACTTTCCAGGGTGTGTCATACCAAGGAGAAATCCTTTCGAATCAGAAAGCCTCCCAGTCGTCTTCTGGAATAAATAAATAAAACTAAACCATTTCTTGTGGGGTATGCGTGATCATCACCCTGTGAACAAAAAAAGAAGGAAATGTCAAGTTGTTAGTCAGTCGAGTTGGGGCAGTCTCGAGGAAATTGAGGCGCTAGCTGGCTGAATATTGTTAGAGACATTTATGCTTAAATAGTTGCATTTTGTATTCTATATTAAATAGATTAGCTTTGCAAGAACCTACGTGTGTTGTGCTTTGAATACTTGGCCCCTTATCATACTACAAGCATAATAAGCTGCTTTTGCAGCTGAATATCCCAACTCATTTGATGCCATTTCGACGGCATAGCAACCAGAGGATAACTTTTAATTGAGGTTGTTTATATGAGCATTGCATTTTGGTCCACAATCAATGAATAGCCCCAAAAATTTGGAATTTGTTTTTTTTCAATCATTTTAGTATCTAGGGATATGTCTCCTATTGTGCATCTGAATGAAACTATATTGGTTTTGGATGTGTTAAATGTGGGTAGATTTGAGTCACACCACTTTTTCACCATTTGTATGTCATTGCTGATGATCCGATGTAGATCAGTTTCATCGTTGCTGTGCCATGAAATAGTAGTATCATCTGCGAAGAGGGTGAATTTTCCTGCTATGTCAAGGGCTGTTGAATCGTTTATATATAGCAAAAACAGAATGAGGCCAAGGATCGAGCCTTGAGGCACCCCACAATGTATTTTTGCTATATTGGAGGTTGATTTTGTTTCTACTATCTGCGTTCGATCTGATAAATATGATTCAAACCATCTATGAGCACTACATCTGATTCCGTAGCAGTGCAGTTTTTGCAACAGTATTTCGTGATTCACACAGTCAAATGCCTTAGAAAAATCACAAAATACTGCCGCAGCCACCTCACCACTATTGATTTCGTTGTACAGTTCATATAGAACAGAAAAAATTGCATCATTAGTGCTTTTATTATTTTGGAATCCAAACTGCTGGATACTCAAAATATTGTGGCTGCATAAGAAGTTGTTCAATCTATTTTTGACAAGTTTTTCAATGATTTCTGACAGTGTTGGAATGAGAGAAATGGGTCTAAAATTTGAGGGAGAGTTCTTATCACCACCTTTATGCAGAGGTTTTACCAAAGATGTTTTCAGGTAAGACGGGAAAATGCCCTGGCGAAAAGACTCATTTGTCAGAGCTGCTGAGCAACTGAGTGCGTTGAGAGGAAGGTTTTCGAAAATTCTTATGGATATTTCGTTTATTCCAGATGTGGTTTTGTTCTTCATACTGCATATGATTTCTACCAATTCATCGACGTTGGTATCGTACAACACAAAGTTTTGATTCACGGTAATATGGCTCAAATTAACCAGTGGATCATAGGGAATTGTTACATTCTCTCTCATATAACCTCTCTCATATAACCTCTCTCATATAACCTCTCATATAACCCAGTATAATTGAATGTACATGGTAATGCACAAATCCCACCTTATCATCTGCACCTACATCAATAATTTTATGGTAATGATTTTGCAAATGGAGTTGCGTTTTGTATTCAAATGAATGGCATGATTGGCGAAGATTATAATAATTTAAACAAAATTGTTGAAATCTTCCCAGAATGTTAGAAGAAGTGGATTGGAACACTAGAAGGACCATGTGGTTACAACACGATGGTGCTGCAGTGCATAATCATAGGATAGTGGGAGAACGTTTAGATCAATCCCATCCTAATTGTTGGGTAGGCAGAAGAGGTACTATTCCTTGGCCCGCGCGATCCCTAGACCTTATTCCTATAGATTTTTTACAAAGGGTACGTGAAGAAAAGGGTTTCAGAGATCGTCCAACCACTGCAGATGATATGAAAAACATGATCACGAAAGACTTTCATTCAACTAGTATAGCAGTGCCTGCTAGGATTCGAGGCTCATTTACTAGAAGACTAGCAGCATGTGTGAAACATGATGGTGACCAATTTGTGCATTTATGAGAAACCTTTCCTCGAAATTTTCACATTGTTTTCTGGTGATCATCCTTTCCTGTGCTCCTGAATATTACTAGAATTGTTTCCTTTGTGATGTACTCCTGTTTCTATGACAATTTTATTTCCCTGAAACATATCCTCATCAGAATTGTATGGATGTGGCAAATATTCCTTTCGATTCCTTTTTTTTGCAACAAATCTCGCAAATTTCACAAAGTAGACCTCACAAACCCTATTTGGACAAAAAGCTCATACAAAATGCCATGCAGTGATGCCATAAAAGTCGAGTTATTGCCTTTTGTAATTTGTCATTCTCAAAAAATTGTATTAGGCGATGGAACATCGACTCCGAGTTAGACTGCAACTCAAAAGATGCGCCAAAGCCCGAATGGTTCTGGAGACCCTGGGTCACCATGTACAAATAATTCAGAAATATTGCCGTTCATGGATCTCATGATGATGAAAAGATTTTTCTTGAATAACAATTCTAAAATGGGTGAATACATTATTATCTGTCTTCATCAAGTTTTTTAACGGTTTTTCGGTAGGTCCCTCTCAAACTAATACTCTCCGTCCACTCCTTGCGTTTCCATCGTTCAGGTACCCCAATATAAATTTTTTGGGATGCAGTTCTGTTTTTCTGAATACTTCAGTAATCAATTTCAACGATCTAGAATTCATCATAGGAGACTTTGAAGTTCTCAAACTGTATATAATTGGCAAAAACTCGAATAGCGCTTCTACAGGTTGTCCGGAGATGAAACCGAAAAAACTTATGGGGTTATAGGGACTGTCAATATGATTGCAAAATGCCATATACAAATGTCCAAAACCGGTTCGTTACTGACATACAGAGTGATTTGTGAATTTAGACAAAAAATTCAATCCGCCATATCAAATACAGGGATTAGTCGATTTGGTTTAAATTCGGTACATGAATTTAACTGAAATGCCTCAACAAGTAGCTTTCTGAACGAAACCAATATCAGGACCATAATATTCTTTTTTCCCCATGTTAACTTCTTGTAACAATAACTCACCCTGTATAACTCACCCTGTATAACCCACCCTGTATAATAATTAATTATCAGATTCGAAATCTACGGAAAAAATCCTACAGGAACTTGTTGAAAAAGTTTCTGGCACCATTTTAGTTATTCCGTAATAAATTATTATTTTCAATTTTTTCATTCAAGAAATTAATTGTGGGATAAAGTACCATCAAAAATGGGTTAATATTATAAATATTTTCGAAACCAAGACATAAATATTGTTATTATCTTCAATGGGTTCGTAGTAAAAAAAAATACTCTCATAACCCAAAAAAACTGAACAATAAATTTGTATCAGGACCGGAATGGGTCTTTTTTACGTTAAGTTCTTGTAAGAATAACTGACCTAGTATAACAATTATCAATAATCTGATCGCAGATTCGAAATCTTCTGAAAAAAACGTATAGGAACTTGTTAAAAAAGGATTGGACTGAGTTTTTTGTAAAATATATTTGGTTACTTATGGATTTGAATTTATGAAAATACAACACAACGCACAATAATTTTTTGTAATACACATAACAAAAAAAAAATCGTAAAAAACTTTCACTAATATTACAATAAATTTCTAAAATGAAGCCCTCTAGCATCAATACATTTTTGAGAGCGTGCCATCAGATGATTCACTTACTTTCGAATTATTTGAGAGTTATTCCTAACACTATTACATGCAGCGGTAATTTTCTCTAATACATGTTCTCTATTTCTAATTTCTTCATTATACACTTCTAATTTTAAATGACCCCATAAATGGTAGTCTAGGGGTGTTAAATCAGGGGATCGCGGTGGCCAATTTATTGGACCTCCACGGCCGATCCATCTGTTGGGGTAAGTGGCATTAAGATGGTTTCTAACTGGAATTGAAAAGTGAGGTCCAGCACCATCATGCTGAAACCACATACCACGGGTATTTAGACCTTGCAATAGATCCGGTAAAGTATTGGCCAAAAGATGAACGTGAACATCACCAGTTATCCGTCCGTCATGTACGTGAGGTCTAATCAAATGATTATTGAGGATTCCACACCAAGCATTGACATGAAATCTGTATTGGCAGTTTTTCTGAACAATGGCATGTGGGTTTTCGTCTGCCCAAATATGCACCTTTCTAGTATTATTAATTCCATCCCTGGTGGATTGGCTTTCGTCGGTAAACAAAATTCTGTTAATGGTCCTTCTATGTGCTAAGCACCATCTAGAAAACTATATGCGTGGAACATGATCACCCTCTCCAAGCTCTTGCTTGTTGTATGGATGCAAACCATTTTCTTTTCATGTTTTCCATACACGCATACGAGGTAGCGCCAATTGCCTACTTATTCTTCTTACGCTACTAGAAGGATTATCATTTATAGCGTCCAGTATTTGCTCTTCGTGATGAACATTATTTCTTCGAGCACCTTTTCGTCCTCTATTTGATGGAAGTTTTCCTTTTTCCCTAATTCTTTGAAGTACCTTAGCAAATGTTGCATGATGTGGTACGCGACGATTAGGATAGCGACGTCTGTATTCCCTTCTTGCCGACTTGCTGTCTTTCGCAAAGCCCATACACAGATAAAATATCTGCGTATTTCTCATTAGTGAAAAGAAACGGTATCATAAACACACTATAAGAACTGTAGTTTAAACTTAAAAACACTAGAATAATGAATGAACGCCAACTAAACTAACGCTAAACAATAATTTTTCATAATTAAATTCGGGATTTGACATTCGACACAAGCCTACTGTTTTAGATTTGAACATTGTAAGCTACTGATACAAATTAATTCTTCGATTTTTTGGGTCATGAGAGTATTTTATAAAATTTTACTACGAAGTAATTAAAGAGTTTAACAATATTTATTATATTAACCCATTTTTATGGTACTTTATCCGACAATTAATTTATTTAGTGAAAAAATTGAAAATAATAATTTATTACGGAATAACTTTTTCAACAAGTTCCTCAGATTTTTGATAATTATTATTCAGGGTGAGTTATTCTTACAAGAAATTAACATGGAAAAAAAAGAATATTCCGATCCTGATATTGGTTTCGTTCAAAAGGCTACTTCTTGAAGCCTTTCGGTTCAATTCATGTACCAAATGTAAACCAAATCGGCTAATCCCTGTATTTAATATATCGGATTGAATTTTTTGTCTAAATTCATGAATCACGAAGCGGTTTTGGACATTTGCATTTGGCATTTTGCAATCATATTGGCAGTCCCTATGACCCCATAAGTTTTGTCGGTTTCATCTCCGGACACCCTGTATATCGAACATGACTGTTCACCTTGATTCTAATAGTATCAATAAATCCTTCAAACTGATACCAACAGTCTTGACAATACGAAGCTCATTTGACGAGAAAGCAGTGAATGACATCAATTCCACGCCATTGCAAATTAATTCCTCACTACCAGTGGATTATCCAAGGGAGTGAAATATTAATTGAACATTTCATACTACAGTGGCATTCCTGTTAGGCACAAGACGGGCCCCTTTCATTAGCACGGACCCGCCTGGATATCCAGCTGTTAGTTCTCCAATTCTTTTGGCCCAACTCACGAATTCCATCACTCTCTATAAAAATGGTGTGATTTGACAAATGATCTACATGATAGGGCTGCTCTAAAACATAATATCAGAAGGTACTGACTTCTTCGAAAAAAATGTCCTACATTCCCAATTCTACCATTTTATCAGTCCAGAGATTTGTGCAGATTGATTAGTAATGAAAAAAATATTGGAGTGAAAGAAGTATCGAAACCGCTCTGATGAATTCAATACTTTTTGACTTTGAGAACGGAATACATATCACAAAAAAATACAGTGTGTAGTAATACATTTTTTTTTATTTACAGAACAGTAATTTGGATCAGACGTGGAAAACGACAATCAAATGAAACACTATTGAGGTTCGTATTCCATAGAGAAGTGGTGATATTTTGGGAAAAATACTTGATAAACCCAATAAACCCCAATTTTCAATAAATGTAGTTGACGTGTCCGAGCGTTTTTATATAATTCTGTTCTGCCGACCTACAGAGCTGCTGTTTCGTTTCCAATGGCCCACTCTGTATTGCAAATAATAATAGATAATTCATTTTTCTATTGAATAATATATTGAAGATGTTGATTGTAATTGATATCTCAGAAAAATATGTGTCTGGTAGGTGAACGGATGCTTGCATATTATGAAAGTAAATTAAATTTGATGTACGTGGGAGTTACCCTTTTTTTTATTGAAAAATCAGATAAAATTCCTGGCGAACTCAATTTTTACAAAATTGATTGACTTTTGGAAATTTTATTAACTCCTTCCTGAAATTTCTAGACTGCACGCCTGTAATGTTATTTTCGAGTCATCCTTGAAAAGAGTACAGCTACGCCACTTCCTACAACAATAAATCGTTTGTTCCTGCTGTATTACATGTTGATTGCCTTTGAAATGTCTACCTCTCCAGAATCCATTATCTTTATGATTTCTCGACGTGACAGATAAATAACTTGCCTTGACGTCTCAATAGCTGCCTCCATGAATACATTGCAGAACGCTGGCATAAATGGTCGATATTACACCAATTCCATAAAATTCACAAAAGACATTCATTTCACGAATATAATGGAGCAGACAAATTCAGCTGCAGTTCATTTGCAGAATTCAGTTATATAGCGAAACAACGATGTACTTTCTTCATCCAGGAGGAACGAAAGATAATTGAATAAGAAGGAGAATGTTAAGAAATTGCCATTTTCTGCGAGAGCAAGTTCTCGAGTTTTTAAAATTCTGCCAGGATACTCTTGCTTAATAGAGTTTGATTCAGTGGAATTCAAGATCGTAATCTCGCAGATTATTATTTTACTAGGAATGTTGAAATATCTTAGGAATAATCCATGAAGAACAAAAATCAATTTTTCCAGTCACAGTTTTTCCAAAATATAAATACGTACATGAAGAAATGAAAATATAATGGAAACTTTTGCGCCAAAGCAAAAGCCTTTATTTTGAACCGTTACCATGGCAACGCAAGTGTTTTTCGGATTTTTTTTCCACTTGGGACTCTGGAGTGAATTATAGTGGAATTTTTTTGATGTAATAATGACTGTCACTTGATCAATACTTACATTAAGTACACGTATCCAGAATTCACATATTTATTTTATAAACTTAGAAATACATAACAAAACAATTTTTGCGTTTACCCACATTAGAAATTATTCAGCCTATTATAATTTTTAGTTACGAATTTTAAGTGTCTCTCTACTATCTCCTCTCTTCTTAAAGGTCGATAGGTTGAATCAGGAGAAATTAAATTTTTTGTTGAACATCTGTATTTAAAAAAATATAAATAATATTTTGACACTATTTTGTTTAGTTTTTGGGTATTAAGTATTCTATATTTTGCAGACTTTTGAAGCAAATGTTGGTGTACAATTCAAAACAAGTTTTTTTTCTCCAAATCGCCGCTGCATTCTTCAATGAGGTTTTTCAGGATATACAGGGTGATTCAAAAGTACTTTGACAAACTTCAGGAGATGATTCCTCACAATCATCTAATATGAATTGTCCAAATGAATAAATGTCCGAAAACGCTTCATTTCCAAGATACAGGGTGTTGAAGTTTTATTTCCATTTTCGTTTTTTTTAACTCTCGAAATACTGACCTTAATTAAACGAAAATTGGTATCGAGAGGTTTTTTAAGGTGTCGAGTTCGAACCGATGTTATTATTGCTCTTACTCGTGAGGGGCGCCACCTACACGTCTTTTTCTTCTTTGAAGATTCATAACTTTTTTGAGCGTACTTCTAGCACATTTTTCAGTAAAGAAATCGATTCCTCTATTATATCTACTACGTGAAAAAGCAAGACGTATTTACCAGAAGCGATTTCCTAATCGAGTACTGCCATCAGCTCCAACATTTACCACTCTCCACCGTCATTTGGCAGAAACAGGTAGCTTTAAGAGGGCAGATGATATTATTGTAAGACCACGAGCAGTCCGAACCCCAGAATTGGAAAAAGCTGTTTTGAACGCTCTCGAGGAGAATCCAGAAACAAGTGCAAGAATAATTGCTGAAGCTCTCAATTCTACTCAGTCCACAGTTTGGAGAATTATCCACGATTTTATCCATACCATATTCAAAGGGTACAAGCTCTTTTGCCATGAGACTTTCCTCAACGCACCACTATGTGTCAGTGGTTTTCGAGAAAATTGGCTGGAAATCCTCAATTTTTAAGATATGTACTCTTCACGGACGAGGCCAACTTCTCCCGAAATGGTATCACGAACTTTCATAACAACCATGTTTGGGCTCTGGAAAATCCACACGCAGTTAGTGAAAGACATTATCAGTATCAATTTTCTGTAAATGTATGGGCGGCAATAATTGATAATTACTTGATAGGTCATTTCTTTCTTCCGTTCCGACTAAATGGCGCAACTTACAGATACTTTTTAGAAAATGAATTGCCGGGACTACTTCAGAATGTACCATGTACCCGCATGGGTTTATGCATGATGCATGGGGCCCCGGCCCATTTTAGCGTTGTAGCCAGGGAATTCCTTAACACTGTCTATACAAATTGATGGATCGGTAGGGGTGTAGGAGAACCTAACCAGGCGTGAGTACCAAGGTCCCCAGATCTAAACCCGCTAGATTTTTATTTTCAGGGAACATTTGAAGTCACTAGCTTATTAAACTCCAGTAGCGAATGAGGAAGATCTAAGAAACCGAAGAGTAGACGCCTGTGAAACAATAAGAAACACACCAATAATTTTTGAGCGGGTACGAGATTCAATGACTAGAAGACTGAATGCCTGTATCTTTGCTGAAGGTGGACACTTTGAACAATTTATTTGAATACAATTTAGTTTCCTTTATTTTATTTTAATCTACATATTCAAAATTTCTTGAAATAAAATGTTGATATTTCCTGCAAATTTTATCAAAATAAATACAGATTTTGCACCCTTGATACAAAAATAACTATTTCAAACGGGTAAAAATAAATAGAATAGGTGGCGCCCCCTACAAAAAACCATAACTACTTACTTAATCGTCAAATTCATTTCCTAAGCATTCTTGTGAAAAATGCCAAATAATGGTAATAACTTCAACACGCATCGATTATCAAATAATCGACTTGAAATTTTCAAGTCCAAATATCTAGAAAACGGTTGATTATAGCGACTTGCAATAAGGGTAGTTTTTTTACGTAGATATTTCCGGACATATATTTATTCGGAAAATTCATATTAGAATTTGTGAGTAATCACCTCCTGAAGTTTGTCAAAGTAGTTTTGAATCACCCTGTATGGTGATATACTTTAAGATCGAATAAGTTTCTGCACAGCGTAATTTTTAAAACTTTCCATTAAAAACACCCTATTTTCCAGTTTTACACTCTTATTATAACATTTAATACTAATGCCCTTTGTTAACATTTTGCGCTGTCAATAATTATGCCTCGCCTGCAGCTCAGGATAATTTTCAAAATATTCATACCTTCGAAAACATTTCCGGAAATAATTTAACCTCTAGTGGTATTTTTCAGATGTGAAAATTTCAAACAAAAAATTATTTCGTTTACAAAAGGATTTTTTTTCAGTCATGTGTGTATATTATCTTTATATATATTTTATTGGAACATATTGGAAGCGCAGTTTTCAGAAAAAAAGAAGGAAAAGCTTGTCGAGAAAATGACTAAAAGGATCGAAGAATCATCGAGCCATGGTCCGCTCCAATGGTACTGGTTTCCAAGAAGGATGGATCTACAAGATTTTGTGTAGATCATAAGGAATTTAATGATATCACGAACCTATCCATTAGTCCGAATCAATCAACCACATTAGCAAGCTCTCAGTGGTTTTTAACGCTGGAAATACGATTAGGAGGTGACTGTGATTACTACAGGTAGGGGACTGTATCAGTTTACTGTTATAGTATTTCTAATCCCAATTGGACCAACATAAGAAGTTTCGTGAACGATTTCTCTTTCCAATTGCCGCTTCGACATAGGCGTCGGTATATTATTTTCCAGTGGTATTTTTTCAGCTACTTATTCTTACAATCATAGCAAATGATCACCCCATGTAAAAGTAGACACATGTTATCTCAACTGAATTTTATTATTTGTTTCGGAAGGTCTCCAGAAAGCCATATTGATAAAATTATTTTCAATGGATAATTCCTAACCTCACCAACACACGGCACTGATTAAGAAATATCATGAACTGCATAAATCATGCGGATTCAGATAACAAATGTTCAATCCAGCTAGCCGAGCTTCTATTCCTCAAATATATTTGATAGCGCCTTTACTAATGATCTGGGCAACTAGACACAAGCGCCAGAACCTTATTATGATTGTACCAGGAACGCTTTGAAAGTAAAAACACTGGTAGTATATACATTTTTCATTCGCCGGGCAGTGCATATGAGCACTCCTCGTAGTGCTCTCATTTTAATTGCCGTTCCAATTGGGATTAGAATAACTATACACCCTTTGATCTCTGTTATGCTGCGGCGGCCTTCGAAAAATTGATGGGGTTGATATTGCCTTAACTCAAACTTCCATGTTGAATTTTGATAATTATAATGCTATTTATTCAAATAGGAATTCCTAATTTACAAAATAAATTTTCCCAATATCAATTGCAGAAGCATAAAAAAGTCTTGCGGCGAAATCCTGTGAGCAGCAGTGGCGGAGATAACTGATTTTATTCAGATATTTTAAGATTTCAAAAATACTTCATAAATAATGAAAAATGAAAAAAAATTAAAGACAAGCTTTTATTTATACAAATACATTAAGAAAGAAAAATAACTCCTCTCATTGTTTGGTGTAGGTTACTAGAATATCCTAAAACGTATTTCGATCGGCACACACCAAGACCACAGACGCTACTGGTTTTTAATCTTTCAGAGCTATTAGAACACAAATATAACGCGTGATTTATGACCTTCCATCGTATAGACACGCCTACAAGCATCGATGTCCGACGATTGGCCCAGACGAATCGGTTGTAGACAGCCGTCACTCAGGTCCACGTTGACTATCGGCTCTTTTGATGTACCGTTTGCCGACAGAAAATGTTTACGAGTAGTACAGATTATTTTTCGTTCAGTTTCTTCGCATATACGCTCGCGAAGTGAGTTTTTATTTGCTCTCTATAGAAACAGCTTCTGCAATTGATATTGGATGGACTATACTTAACTATGATCTATAAAATACAACGGTAGATATAGCAATGAAAGTGTTGGCATTGATGATCAATCAGAATTAAACTTTTTCATTTTGGATTTGAATATTTGAATAGACGGACTCATTTTGATTTCCATGTGAATTTTATTGTAATCAACTAAATCTTTGTGGAATTATTAATCCATAGTTCTTTTCATTTTGGTGCGATCAACATGAAAATCAAACCTCCCTCTTGCTCAAATTTGTGCATTTATTGTTAAATGTGATAAATTCGTTAAAATATGTTGGGAATTTACAGTTTACCACTTTGTAAATGAAAATCATAGAAAGTATATAATCCTCTTTTTCACTGACATCCACTCAAGAACAGATAAAATGGAGTTGACAATGGTATATCTGTTGCATTGAAGTAAGATTCTCATACCACGGTTTTGCAGTTTTTGTAATGAAGAGATGCTAATATTATCTAGTAGGGAAAGCAAACTAGGGCAATAATCAAAATGCGGCTGTATAATAGTTCTGTAAACTGTGAAGGAAGATTGAAAACATAACTGTGTTCTAACTGTAGAAAAGAAATATAGGTTTTTAGCAATTTTTTTGTATATATAGTTGAAATGAGATTTGAAATCGAGTGTGTGGTCTACAATAACATCGAGATGTTACGCCACTGGTCTATTATTGAGGAATCACTCCTTCAAGAAAAGACCAAATAACGCTAAGGACATCCTCCAATATAGGGTTACTATATTTGATCAATCCTTCCTTGTAAAGTTGCTCGCCAAAGTTGATTACTTTGACGTATAGGGAGCATCAATCACTTGGGAATAATTGAACCGAGATTATTTCCCGAAAGCGGCTTGGAGAAAATATATCTTTCTCTCTATACTAAGGGGGCGTTTATCTAGGAAGCACGTACCGTCTCAGAAAGATTATGAAATAATGCACTTGGAAAAGCCTTAGAAATATACATATATATTATAAAAGTTACAAAGTATTCCATCCGTTCTATACACGAATAAAATGATACAATTGTCAAAGAATAGTGGAGATTTTACATGAAGTCAGTTTTTGTCAGTCCCAAAATCAAGTAGACTGAATATAAGAAAAAAATTGTCATCAATTGTTAAAGCGACTATTGATGATTGTTAATTGAAAATGTATGGTGATATAAAATATGGAGATACCTTCAAAAAAACATAACAAAATTATAAATGATTCAATTTGCCCAACCCTAAATCCAGAAAAATTGATGAACTTACTCCATATCACCAGGTTGCAACCCTTATTCACTTGATTATTTGTTTTACACGATATAAGTTCTTTTGATTAGTATTTTATTCATTTCCGCGAAGGTTGTTCATTTACTTTTGAATTTAACTGTATATTAGACTATAGTTGTATGGATATTATTTTTCTATGAGGTCATGAACTATCGATTAGAGGTTTCTGTTGACGTATCTCGATCTTGAAGCATTGATAAAATAATGTTTAATTTTGGTAAATACTGTTTACTTGTTGTTGAGTCATTACTAGTGCAATTCCGGTTCAACTTGGTTTGAATTTTCTTTCTCGATAGTTTCGCAAGTCCACTGCAAGATGATTATATGCGTACACTTCTCATCTTTATTTAACTACATGGTAATCGAATAAAAGCTAACCTTTGAGAGGACATGTTACTTGAGCAACGTCTATGTACCGAATCATCATGTTGTCCGCGTGGTCGGGCCTTTTATATCCCCTACCCTTCCACGGATCGTTCGCGGGTCAAATTCCTAACATTAGTTATCTTCTAGCTGTCATAATAAATCACCGGCTTGGTAATTAATGGCTTGTTATTGTCTCCAAAAATGTATAAAGACGAATGATTTATTCATTTCGTGGTCAAGTTGCAATTAATGAGCTGTCAAGACCTATGATTTATAGCGTATTTGTTTACTCTTGAATTTCCTTAGATATGATTAACATCGGAAGTGATGATTTGTTTATGACTCATTTGTAAAAACGGGATTTTTTTTCAGATGCATTCCTTGTCTGGCGTGTGACAAATTGTTTTTAACGGGCCTTGTGTATCAGTTTGGTCGCGTATTTGATTTCAAACTGTATGTTCATTCCTAGTGAATTATGTGGAGTTCATATTTATTGATATCTTGTGGTTTCTTATGCTTGAAAGTTTTCCTGTACTTATGGGAGCATGACAGAGACATTTGATTTCTGTTACTATATCTATTTTATTTCCATAAATTTATAAATTCAAATCATGAACATCAATTTGATTGTGCTTGTATTTTGAAGTTATGATAGCTTTAGTCTTTTGATGGTTGAGTTTCAGTTTATTCACATTCAGGAACAGTGGTATTTTTTCCAGGTACCTATTTATTTTCCCTATAGCAATATTCAGATTTTCATCACTAATTGCTACCAGTGTATCATCTGCAAAGAGAGTCATGAATTCAAAGTCACCAATATACTTTATATCATTCAAGTAGAGTATGAACAAAATGGGTCCTGAAACGCTGCCTTGAGGAACACCTGTGAATATGTAACCACTAGTTGAACATTTTCCATTCACCTTAGTGTTCTGCGACCTATTAGTGAGATAACTCGTGAACCAGTTAATTACGTTTCCCCCTATGTCATGATATCTAATTTTTTTAGGCAATATGTCTATTTCAATAGTTTCAAAGGCACGTTTGGAGTCAAGAAAAACAGCTACTATATATTTGTTTTCATCCATTGTTTGTTTCCACTTGGTCAGTGTGAACTGTGAAGCAGTTTCACAGGAATGGTTGTGTCGGAATCCAGACTGGTGTTCCATAATTATTTGATTACATTCAAAATAATCTTTCATTTGGTTGTATGCAGCTATTTCGAAAATTTTCTACAATGATGGTAGTGTGCTTATGGGCCAAAAATTAATTGAATCATTCGTGTTGTTTACTTTAGGAATAGGAATCACTGTGCTTGTTTTCAATTCATGTGGAAATCTGCCGGTTTCAAGTGAGGTGTTTATGAAATTCAATAGAACATGACCGATGATTTGAGAAACACTTTTCAAAACTTTATTATTGATAATCCCGGAATTTCACTTATTATCTAAACGAGCTATTATTTTCTTGAGATCATTTATGCTAAGTGGTCTAAATTCATTGAATTGACTATCTATAATAGGAAGGCCATTGTCTGACCTGCTCTCCGAAAGAGGAATTGTTGATTTGATTTCTAGTATACTATTGATGAAGAATGTATTGAAGTTTTCAGCTTTTTCGACATAAGTTGTGGAAATTGTACTCATGCCAATATGTTTTGTGCAAGATTAATATTTTGAGGTTTTCATAAAGTTTTAAGGGTTTGCCACATTTTTTTTAGGATTAGTCATGTTGCAGTCCATTTAATTTTCATAGTTTTCACGTTTTTTTATTTTTAAATTATTGACGTCTATATTTCTGAAGTACTTATATTCTTCTCAGAGCTTATTTCTCTTATTAGCCAGTGGGCAATTTTTGAATAATCGCTATGCTTTATTCCTGTTCTCAGCAAATTCCAATATTTCATGATCATCCCAAAGCAATTTATTGTTGCAATGAAATTTTTTCAATGGGGGAATGTTTCCAATGTTTGATTGCAAGTTATCAATAATGTTGGAATAGATTGAGTCAACATCGAAAAAATTCAAATGCCATTCACATGATATTAATTTGACGTTCAGTTCATCAAGTGCTTTCTGATTGTAATTTCTATAGTGTCTAATTTTCTGAACTCTTGAGTTTCTACATTTTGACATGGAAATTGTAATAGTTGAGAGGTCACTAATTTTCGGGCTATCGCGTACCTTGCAACTAATAGAAGATTGATTACAAAGAACAAAATCTATTATTATGCTACTAATTAGTTATTCTTGGGGCTCATCCATAATTAGATCTACACCAATTATACTTATGAGTGATTTGCAGCCCCTAACATAATTATTTGTATTGTCAAGAAGGTTGAGATTGAAATTACCTACCTGAATACATTTTTAATTTTTCTTGGAAATGTTCTCACCTAAGTCTTCAAATTGAATTATGAAACTACCAATATATGAGCTAGGTGAGCGATAAAGACAGCCAACTATCCAGTTTTCACCATGGACCTTGATCTTTATAAATGAACACCAGTACATTTTATCTTTGGATGACCTTTTTGTGGAGTTTACAATCATAGTCTTCTCTAACATATATTATTACACCTCCTGTATGCCGACTGGAAGAATCACATCGGGAAAGATTATAATTTTGTAGATGAATTTCGAAATCTTCAATGTCTAGAGTTGTTCTAGTTTCACTCAGTAATATTAATATTGGGATAACACACAATATTTCAGCAATAATGTTATCACGATTTGTCATTACACTTTGTATATTCAGATATATAATGTCACTTTGGAATGGTGAACTAGGATTCACTATAGGTTTTTTGGACTGACAATTTATCAACAATAGATGTCGTCATATTATGGAAAAAATTGTTGAGGGACATCTGGATAACCTGCCTGAAGTTGTCGGACTTTTTAGAATTGCCAACCTCAGACTGAATCTTCACAATAATTGGTACGAGTATTTTAATGACCACGAATCCTGGATTCTTAACAATGTTATAACAATTTGAACGACCATTATCGATTTTTAAATTTACATCAATAATCGTAGGAAAAGTGGAGAATATCACGGGATAATATATTTTGGTTACTTGTAGTGGATTCCAATCCTCATTGCTTGCGAGCGTTTCCCTAATAATTGTTCAATATATATTTCTATGTCTTGAAATTCATTCAATGCGATCGAGAACAAATAAATGAAATGAATGCACTGTTTTAATCTTCAGTATGAGCAAAGGAATTCAATTTCGTTCGCTGTGGAATTAAAAACCAGCTAATAAAATTGGAAGATGAGACGATTCAGCTTGAAATTAGATATTTTCAGTACTTCTAAACTGCATAGCACTGAAAAAGTGAGAATTATCTTCGTTAACGTGTATGAGGAAGAGTTTCAGAAGCTATATTCCAAGTTGACATAAACATTTCAAAATGGTGTCATAGTGTCAAGTACTGAAGGAGCTCCAGTATTCCGGAATGGACAAAGTTTTGCTTAATAATAGCATTTCTAATTGAACACGTTATGTCGAAAACTTAACGTACCATATGGAGCTGAAAATTTCGACAGAGGGTTTACTTATTAATATTTGTTAATTCATTCGGTGCAGAAAATGAACCAAATAAATTATTTTCCCGATGGTGCTAGAGTGTCCAACCTTGGATAAACGAAATGTTATTGTGAAGGAATGTATATATATATATATATATATATATATATATATATATATATATAAATATATATATATATGAAAATATATTTATATATATATAAATGATGTGTTCGAATGATAATTTCGACGTTTCGGCTCCCTGTATATATTGGTTTGGATTCTTGTAATATATATATATATATATATATATATATATATATATATATATATATATATATATATATTATATATAAGTAGGAAGAAAATTGTGGTTTTGCAGACAAATTTTCAAATTCCAGAAAAAAACATTTTCGAGCAGCAATCGACCCGCGACCTTTATATTGCTATCTCATGCTCTACCAACTGAGCTATCGAAGATACAGGGTTCACATCTGCTTTCGCTAGACCATTTTTTCCCAGAATTTAATGTAAGTTGTTGAAACATGGAAAAAAAATTTACGTGGTTTTCAATGACCATCAAAAACAAATTTTACCTATATATTCACAGACATTGCAAATTGAAGGGCGATAATCCTTGGCTGATTTCAAGAAAAAATCTTCATATGAACATAGTTCCGCAATCTGAGATACAAAATGTAGAAATTTACCAAAAAAATCGGTTCTACCCCAATATCTCTGAAACCGTTCTGGCTTTTTTTCGATTTTGATACATGCAAAGTACGCATAAAAATACATTTTTTGCATGATATAGGACTTCTTAATTTTCATCAATGGCGTCCCTGTTAACATGCCTTGTCATTATTTTGATCAAAATAATGATTCGCCACTGTCTTTTTCCCAAATGAATATTATTTTTGTAATTGTCCTCTATCTTCTCATAAAAATTGGCTTCCGCTTTTTTTCGTCCGGCGGACGGTTTTCGATTTAGAAAATAAAATACATTCATTTGCTTGTCCCTATTCGATTTTTTCACTTAGTCTTAATTTCACAGTTGTGGTATCCAAAGGATCTAGGCAAGATTTTTATAATTTTATGGTAACTATTATTTGGTTTTTGTAATGAGTACGCATAAAAATCCATTTTATATTTTTAAAAAAACCATTAGAACAAAAAATACTAAAATCAAATTAGCTTTTCAAAATGTTCGCCTCCTGCAAGTATGCACGCTTCAACCCTCCTTGTCATTGACTCGCGTACTCTTTGGAAAATTCCTGGAGTATTCCTTATTGCTTCACAGGAAACTATTATGCGGTTTCGCAATTCTTCCTCTTAGAATTGGTTGACTGTACACCGAAGTCTTAAGATGTCCCCAAAGTAAATAATCAAGACTGTTTGAGTCGGGGGATCTAGCTGGCCATGACTCTGTTCCCTCACGACCTATCCAGCGATTATGAAAGTTCTGATTTGAATATTCGCATGCCAGAGCACTATAATCAGCAGGTGCACCATTGTGTATAAACCTCATGCGATTTCGCATTAAAATAGGAACATCTTCCAACAGAATTGGCAAATTATCTTCAAGAAATCGGCTATAATTATGTCCATTTAATCTGCGTGGTAAAAAAAAGATCCAATTAGGTAATCTCCA
Source organism: Gonioctena quinquepunctata (assembly GCA_018342105.1). Taxonomy (NCBI): domain Eukaryota; kingdom Metazoa; phylum Arthropoda; class Insecta; order Coleoptera; family Chrysomelidae; genus Gonioctena; species Gonioctena quinquepunctata. Next base: position 169,220 of record JAFIRS010002682.1, on the reverse strand, counting down.
ATAATTCCAGCCCAGACATTTGATGAGAACTGCTCCTGGTGATGAGATTCCACGATTGCAAGCGGATTTTCCTCGGCCCAAAAATGTTTTTAGCAAAACTAGCTTCGTCCGTAAATAAAATTTCCCTGTCAAATGAAGGATTTTCGGTAACTTTTTGGAGGAACCATTGGCAGAAATTCACTCGTAATGGAAAGTCTCGAGGAAGTAGAGCCTGAATCCGTTGAATCTGATAGGGATATAATAAGTAATCATGAAGAATCCTCCACACTAGAATATAGGCGATATTCAAATTATTGGCAACTTGCCTCGTACTTATTTCAGGATTTTCGTCAACTGAATTTAAAACAGCTACCTCAATTGCTGGAGTTCTTGCAGTCCGATGTGCTCCTTTCAAGTGATGATTCGGCTCAAAACATCTTGTTTCACATAACATTCTGTGGGTGCTTGAAATCGTTCGAGCATCAGGAACTATTCTATTTGGGAAGCGCTCTTGATACAGTCGCCATATGCGTTCCCGTCAGCAAGCCCATACAAGAAATGCATGTCTGCTAATTCGGTCTTTGTAAAATTTACAATGTTTTTTTTAATAAACAAGTTTTTATAACGTAGATAACATCACCTATCTAGCTAAAGAAGTGTCGAAATTATTTATGTTGAACACAACGGAATGTGTTCCTAGCATACTAGATGTTTCTAGCCCACAAGATAATCCTACTTACTCTTCAACGGCTGATTTCGCATAGGGACAAGCAAATTAATGCATTTTATTTTCTAACTCAAAAAACCTTCGCCGGACGAAAAAGAGGCCCGACACCATTTTTATGAGAAGATAGAGGACAATTACAGTAATAATATTTATTTGAAAAAAAGACAGTGGCGTATCATTATTTTGATAAAAAATATGGCAGGACATGTTAACAGGGACGCCCCTGGAGAAAATTAAGAAATCCATTATCATGGGAAAAATTTATTTCAATTCGTACTTTGCATGTACCGAAATTCAAAAAGAGCCAAAGCGGTTTCAGAGATATTGGGGAAGAACAAATTTTTTTGTTGAATTTCAACATCCTGTATCTTAGAAATTAAGCGGTTGCGGACCTATGTTCATATGAAGATTTTAAAAAAAATCATCCAAGGATTATCGCCCTTTGGGATCAGCATTCAATTATGAAACACCCTGTGTACATATATTCAGTGCGGCTTTCAATAGTCCCCCCTCCCCCTGTCAACTTTTGAACGATTCGACGTAGAACAATGGAAAAAGATATTGTATGATATCACCGATACTACTTTCAGAAATAACAGACATTGGATGGCCGATAGATGAGGCACACCAACTTAAAAAAAATTAAATATAGTAACATGGTGTCATGGTCACATCGTAAAAGCATAATTCCAATTCTCTTCCAAAATATTTTTTTTCCATTTTCAAGTATTAGTGACTTTGCCTTTATGTCCATCTTATAATTTGACGGTCGAAGTTGAGAACAATGAAAGAAAAAAATAACTGCAATATCACCGATACTTTACATTACATGTTGAAACAGACAGTTTCATTGCTATAGATGGCGCGGAGGCACATCAACAATTTACAACCATTGGTCATGTGGACCATCAAGTTGAAAAGATAGTTCCATTTTCTTTCCAACCGATTCAAGATAACTTATCATTCCGTTGATTTGTTTTTCACAATGTACATTTAATGTAAAATGATAAGTCGGATCTACTGGTACCCTCTTTATCTCGATAATTTTGAACGGTTTCATATGAAACTCATAAGAACAAATATTTTGAATGTTTACGACCCCCCCCCCCCCCCCCCCCCCCCCCCTGAACACGGTCAATAGAGAAAGATTCATTACTTAAATGATTTTTCATTTTCGAATTCGTTTCTAAGCTTAATTAGGTAGAAATTTTAAATCCATACAGTAATCCAATTTTTTGAATTGATGCGGCCGATAGTTGGGGAAAATCCATATTGTAGTAAACAAAAGACACTCAATTCAATTGATTTTCACTAAACTGGGTTTACAAAACCACGACACGTGTTTCGCTATACAATAGCCTTTTAAAGCCTTTTCAAGAGATTATACCCAACTCATTTATTTTTAATGACCATAATTATAAAGGGTATCATTTATCGGATTCAGTAAACTGATAATCAAGCACTAACGTAGAAATGCCCATTATGAAATTGGATTATTTTGTCGATGTTTAAGAATTTTTAATGTAAGAATGATTCTATCATTACTTACCTGCTCTTTATATTATCGCATTTGTATTTAAAGAAGAGTTTCATTTTACTTCTACTAGTATTATTTCGAATTTGAAATATTATTATGGTTCGTGTACGTCCTATCGAAGAGGGAACTGAAGCAATCTACATTTTTGGTAAGGCCCGTGGGAACTACCATGCAGCAGAGATAATTTTTAATGAAAAATTTCCTGATTATCCAAAAACTCGAAAGTATTTAAGGGAACTGGTTGAAAAATTCAACAGAACTGGCACTGTTCATAGGTCCTGGACTGGCCGAAAATCAATTTTGAGGAGACGGAAGTTTCGGTAATTGCCAAATGCATATTGTGAAAAAACTTATGAACGAAATAAAAAAAAATGGTTGAAAGGAAATTGAATTGTCTATTCAACATGAGCACATAACCCCCCATGCTATTCGAAATTTTCAAGTTGATGTCCCCCCGCGCCTTCTATCGGGCAATCGGTGATATCATTCAATACCTTTTTTTTTTCATTGTTCCACGTCGAATCATTCAAAGGTTAACAGGGGGGAAGGGAATTATAAAAAGCCGCACTAATGCTTGACATTTCAAATCCACATTGTGAAAATACAAATTCACGAAATGATAAAAACAATTGGATGGGTGGAGAGAGAATTGAACTATCTTGTCAACGATGTGCCACCCGCGGCATATATCGGGCAATCACAATGTCTTTTATTTCAAAAAGTAGTATCGGTGACCTTTTTTTTTTTCATTGTTCTACGTCGAACTGTTCAAAAGTTATAAGGGGGGGAACAGTCGCAAAGTCACATATTAACAAAATGAAAAAAAAAAACAGGATGTTTGGAAGGTGAATGTGCCACATGACCCACCATGTCATTTGAAATTTTGAAGTTGATGTGCCCCCCCGCGCCATCAATCGGGCAATTATATTGTCCTTTATTTCAAAAAGCAATATCGGTGATATCATTTGATACTTTCTTTTCATTGTTCTACGTCGAACCGTTCGAAAGTTTTACGGGGGGGGGGACTATAAAATGCCGCACTGTATGATATTATAAACATGCGAATACCACAGCACATGATTGTATTGCCGTTTTAGGATAAACTCAATTCGTTCAAACAATTGGCTTCTGCGAGAAAGAATGAACAATCTATTTTCTTCCATGAATTTGAAAAACAATGCACTTCTCCTGTCGAAGTCTTGTGATAGTACATGGATGGAAACCTTTTGTGCGCGAGTTAAACTTGCACTTCACCGATTTATTGTTCGGAATATTATATCATTAGGAGAAATTGTAAATGATGAAATCCTGAAACCATTGCAGAAAAATCAAAACAAAATGCCTATAGGAACATGAACTAATAGAAATCATAACTTATTCAATATCAAAAGGTTATTTAATTCCATATGGGGGGTTGAGAAACCAAGGGATACAAACGACTAAAAAAAAAGTTAGGTCCAATTATAGAAAATTAATACTTAATGAAATGTTGATGGCAAAGGGATACAAGTGAATGTTTTTAATTTGTTGAGATCTAGGGGTGACGAAAGCATAATACGTACTTGAGAGTTTCAGGAAATTTATCAAAATGATTGAACTTTAAATTGCTTTTTCATAAAATGATGGAATTGTCACTTGTACCTCTTGGCTTCTCAGCACCTCCAATGCTATTTATTCCACTGAAACATACGGAATTGTGGAGATGTTTGTGGTTGTACCATTCCAATGAAACATATCAGTTGTGAGTCGATATTTTATCGATATATAATAACACAAAATGGTATGTATTGATTGAAGCTATCTGGATCTCCAATCACTGGTAATAAGCCGAGTGTAGCCCCAAGGCTCTTACTCTTTAGACATCAAATAAGTGGGCCACGGCCGTTCACGTATTTAGAATTTGGTTGGTCAAGAATTAGAGACCGGTCTCTAGTCCTTGCCATAATGGTGTATCTCGAACAATGACCGAGAGGGAATTCCGATCCTAAAAATTTGAAAAATGTCTATTGAGGATGCAGCTTCGCTACCCTGTATGGATTAGTAGGTAACCCATCAGTCCAGACAGGGCCTGGGACGTTTAAAACGCGAGGGGTCGCCTATATTGTAATCGGTGGCTACCCTCACGAGCGGATTCTCGTGAGCTATTGCACAATCGAATACTTTCTGATTGCGTTCTCTAATGATACTTCTGATAGAAGGCAGATTTAGGTCTTCGAGGATTCGATCGTTCCGCACGTACCACGGAGCGTTCGTTATCATCCGCAGGACTCTCATTTGCGCCTTTTCCAGGAGCCAATGCTAGACCTGCAGATTTGGCCCCAGGCGGCCGAGGCATACAAAATGACAGGCCTGAACATCATTTTGTAAATCGTGACTTTGTTTTTAAGAGAGAGTTTGCTCTTCCTGGTAATCAGGGGATATAGTGCAGAAATCTTTTTTACGATTTTGTCTCTGACAATATTGACGTGTGCTCTCCAGGTGAGCCGGCGATCCAGAGTAACTCCCAGGTACTTGACCTGCTCTGACCATTCTATCTCCCTCCCAGAGATAGTCACTCCCCTCTCCGGGTTGCTCCTCTTGCGACCCATCGAAATCGCTTGTGTTTTTTCAGGATTAAGCTTTATCTTCCACTCCAGATACCACTGCTGGAGGTCGTTTAATGCATTCTGCAAGTAACGACACCCATCAGGTGGTCAGCTGCAGAGGAAAGCAAAGCCGTATCATCGGCGAACAGAGAGACATTCACATGTTTGCTTCTTGGAATATCAGAAGTGTAGAGGGCGTATAATATAGGAGACAGTACTGCCCCCTGAGGAACGCCGGCCTCAATTTCTCTCGAATCCGAGAGAGAATTGTCTAGCCTGACTTGAAATGTCCTACCCAAGAGGAACGACTTGATCCACTTGATCAAACTCAGAGTGATTGAAGCTAATTGAATATTTTTCAATACGTGAAAAATAATTTGGTGTATACAGTAACTTTCCAAGTAACCGATTAACTTTGGTGCAATTTTTCACACGGCTGTCCGGGTTCTAGGCAGACCCTTTGAAATGTAAATTATTTTTTCTGACGATCTTGGTGAGGATACTAGGTCATAGCTATGGAATTATTGTATTGCTATCGGTTCTCAATACGTGTTTCAAAATTTCAAATAATTTGGACGTCTGGAAATGGGCGAAAATTAATTTAAGAGTCTCCATAAATACAGGTGAAGCTAATAAAAAGTGTATAAGAAGTAAAATAATTATTCCAAAACGTTAGATAAAAAAAATATCATTCCTGTTAGATCCAACAATATGAAAAAAACAGTATATTTTCGCCAAATAGGATCCTCCTACACATACATGGGTAATAACGAAATTTCTAAATGAATCAGAGGCCCCATTTCCTACTGAACGATCGGAATTCAACACAAAAATTGGCGGCAATTGAAAAAAAATCCAAACTAATATTATTGACAAGTGTAATTTGAATTTGATATTATTGACAAGTGTAATTTGAACTCTACAACTTTCATGGACATAGTTTCTCACAAATGTTTCATGAAATATTTCTGTAGTATGTAATATTTATTTATTAATTATGGCGATTAATGATCGAAATATTTTAACGCGAGAGCGAAGCGAGCGCGTTAATGTTCGGGATCATTAATCGCCATTTTAATATACGAGTTGATTACAAATTTTTTCCGTCGACCTCGTTCCTGGGGTAAACGTGAAATTTTCGATATCCATTTCCTTCAACTAGGAGGAAAACCTACCATATTTGGATTTGAAAATACATAAATTTGACGGCGCGAAGGTAATATGATTTGACATTTGAATAATATTCGAATTCGTGTAAGTTTAGTTGCCTATACCACAATCATACATTAATGGACCAAATCGACCAATTACAGTTTATTAATGGTCAATTTTGGTGTATGTTTGGTTGCATATATCACAATTATGCATTAAAAGATAAATTGAAGGTTAATAGGGGTTAATAACGATAGATTTCGTGTAGATTGAACAGACTCGTTAATACGAGGTTGTCGGAAAATATATTAAATTGAACTACTACACATTTTTTTTATTCCCTGATCCATTTAAGGTCGTGCTACAAACACTGTCAAAAATTAAGCTCGATTTTAGCGCGACGCGATACATGTTCAAACGCTGAATTAGTGGGACCTTTTTTAAGGGACTTGTACACTCAGAAACTCAACTAGCATGCGTGACACAGCAAATAAGCCATGACTGGACTGTTGGCAACGTCGCAATCCAACGATCGCTCGCATTTAGTTGTTCAAGATACAGTTCAGGTTGCTTTAAAGAAATTGGCGAGAAAAGAAAAAAAAATTAATTTGGAAGGTAGTCATACAAATGCTCAAAAATACGATTCTGATAAGAAAAGAAGAAGACTGTTGCTAACATCAAGAGAAAAAATGTTGCGCAGAGTTGATTTGACCAAAAAAAAGGAAATATCAAGAGAATCGAAGGAAAAGTCAGAAGGTGTAGCATATCAACCAAATGTTGGGAATAACGAATTAAGAGCATCATCACTATTATTAAAAAACATCGAATCAATATCAATAAATTATTCCATAGTTTATTTTGATTTAGAAACATATGGATTGTGCATGACTGATGACATTTTACAAATCGCCGCCAAATGTGAGAATAGAGAATTTTATATATATTAGCCCTACAAAGCATCAATCCTGTGGCGACAAAAATTAAGGGATGTACTACAATTTCTGGTCAATTATACTTGAATGATGTACAAGTTGATTCACTTAATTTAGTAGATTGTTTGGTAGCATTTGAAGAATTTTTTAATTTATCTACAACTCCAAATTCAAATTGTGCGTAATGCGAGATTCGATGAGATTACTGGGAGCAATCAATAATAATAATTTAATAAAAGATTTTACCATGATAGAAGGATTTGTGGATAGCTTAATTATTTTTAGGAGAACGTTTCTAGATTGAAAAGGGCCAGGAATGTTCGAGCTATGATGTACACATTTTGCAAAAATTAGTTCGCTTCATTGGTAAAGAATCAGAATTATCAACATACATGAAATCATATGAAGAATGTATTTCAGAGCGACCTGAGAACGAAAGAATATTTTGTAATTCACCTAATTCAAGTGCCTAATATAACAACTGAAACAAATGTATCACGATGAAGGAGAAGAAGCTGTGATTAATCACCTAACTGAAAAATTGGAGAATAGAAAACATATAGTTACTAGAAATAGGAAAGCATTTACTAAAATCATTAAATTTGAAATAAATATTCAGTCAATCAAGTGATTATTTAATATAATAGTAAGGGAAATAAATAATATTACATTCATTGTTGTTCAGATTCTTTGTAGATTTATACGTTTTATTTTATTAGCCTGTTGGAAATATGTTTACAAATATTCGAATTATGTTATAAGTACATGTGTTGTACAATTTATGTGTATTCCAATTGTGATATGTCAAAAATGCATCAGTATATATTAACGCAATTATTCCCAATTACTATTCATAAATATGTGCATTCAAAAACACAGTTCGAATCGAACCCCCAAGACCCTCGCGCTCTCGCTTATTTGAATCATGAGCGCTCGCTTGAGGCGTTGCCACGATTCTCAGCCTTCCCTCTCTTGCACTTCTCATACGCAATAATTTAGGAACTTCTCATGGTAATAACTGAATAACTGGATGGCTACGCGTGTTTAATTTTATCTATAACATTAGTTACTAACCTTTCAATAATATACTAGTTTTTCAAAAAGTTCTGAATGGAGGGTTTTTAGTTATGCCTTAAAATGTAGTGTCCGCGTAAGCTCATAATAGAAATTACGTGTTAAACGTTGCAACTTTGAATCCTTTCATCTCGCTTTCGGTGTGGTAAATCATTTCAAAAATTTAATATGATATGAATAATGTTAACTAAAAGTGGTATGAGTATGAACGAAATCTGATTGGAAGTGGATTTCACGACAACTACCTTAATTTTGTTTTCAGATTGTGAAAGGTTATAATCCCAAAGAAGTGTCAAGAACAAAATGGTATTTTCTCATTCTCGAAATGAAAGTTTTCTAAGAGATTTTTCCCTTCTGTTTTCTATAAAAACAAAACCACGAGGATAATTTCCTATTTTCTATGGGATAATTCATTCAAAGTATGTTACGTTATCCGCCTGCTCTTTATACCATATGAAAACTATTCCTTAAGATGAATAATCATTATAACTTCGCAGTTCGGATGCACCATCCAACACAATTAATCGTCTTTATTGGCCTAGCTCCGGAAATCAAATTACCCCTCCATTAGTTAAAGTACACACAGGCAGGAATCTATTATAGTTGGGATGGTTTTCAGTTCCGGATACGATATTGCTTTATCAACTTCGATGGAACTAATATTGAGTTCAGTTTTTCGCATCTTTTATGCGGTAGACTTGGAGCACCTTTGTAAGTGGTGCCGCAGTGGCGGAATCGGGCGAATTCGTCCGTATAGTTCAATTTATCCGCATTTGCCCTTTGATAAACAGAGTCTTTTTCAAATTCGACAGTTTAATTTTTTTGTTGTAACTCTTACTTATTGAATATACACCTTTTGCGAACGGTTGTTCAGTTTTTCTGGAAGCTCGAATTCGTGGGTTGATTGAGTATAGAAATAATAAGACCCTTGAGCGCCAATCAGTTTTTTCATAAGAGACTAAGAGTTTATCAACTGATAACTTCAACTAATGAGAAATACGTTCTTGAAATAGTGAAAGAAAAAAAACAAGAAATTTCTTGGCCCACACTTTACATTTATAAAAAAAAAAGAAGCAAAGATGTTCACTTATCAAGATGAGCAACAAAAAATTTTATCAGCAATTGTTTACGTATACTGTTGCCTCACAGTTCGCAGTATTTGATAATACTCATTGAATAGATAGATAGATATATTTATTACCTTGCTTGCCATTTTTACAAATGTGAGGTTCGTCAATATACAAAGTACAAAAAACATAAAACATACCATTTTTGTAGAAAAATGAAAAATATCAGAAATCGCAGTAATGAAGAAGTTGAAAATAAGAGATGTATATCCAATACATCCAGGTTGAATTATGCAGAAATTCCTCAAATTCCGTATCCGTATAGAAAACATTTTTGACAAGTATATTTTTCAATTCTAATTTGAATTTATTGTCAGACAGAGTTTTCAAGCCCCTCGGTAGTAAGTTATATAAATCTGTACCAGCACAGTTTGGTGATTTTCCATATGACATATGGTTGAATTTTTTAACTGACGAAACCAAAAAGGAGGAGGTTCTCTAGTCGAAGGGTATATTTTTTTTTATGTATGACCACGCATAACTTTTCACTGAGACGTCCGATTCCGATAATCCTTTTTTCAGTGGATAGGGTCTACTTCGAAGTTGGTCCCATTTGAATTTAAAAGATGAAATCCACCCCTAAGGGTACTAAAATGAAGGATATTGATCACTCACCCTCTGAATTCTGGTCCGTTAACCGATTCTATCAGGCATAACTTGGTACTGGGTTCTTCGATTTGGATGATTATTTTTCAATTAGATGGGGTATACCTAATTGATTTTTCACCTGTGAACATTGGCACACATGTGTAGTTGACATTATTTTTGTTTTCCTACATCCGTCACAATCATTAAATTCTTTGAGAGGAAGGGATGATATACGAAGTAATGAAATAAAATAACCAGAATAATAAAAATAATTTATCTTACAACAAATAGTAAAAGTAGATAATCATATTGTTTAACTGGTAATAGTTGAAGTAAGGTGGGAAAGTAAGTATTTTGGAAGTAATAAAAGAACAAGTAGGTAGTAATCAGCAAATTTCAGCCACAAAAAATTTAAAAATAAATACTTAAAAAAAAAATTAAACCGACGAAATATGGAACTGAAAAGTAATTAACAAAAAATTAAACCGACGAAAAAATCAACTGAAAAGCAAAAAATGGAATGAACCTTCTTAGTCTTAGTGATAATTGAGCTCCTAAACTAATGTGGGTAACTAATTTTGAGTCGGCGCCAAACAAACAATTATCGAAGATCATTATATTACTTTGAAGGAGTAATCAAAACGCGGCTGTGCATTTCGCTGTCATCATTTCACGCTTTACCTAATTCAATTGCTAGTTTGTTTGGCGCCGAATTAAAATTAGTTACTCACATTAGTTTAGGAGCTCAATTATCATTAAGACTAAGAAGGTTTATTTTATTTTTTGCTTTTCAGTTCATTTTTTCGTCGGTTTAATTTTTTGTTGAAAGTCTTTATTTTTCAATTTTTTGTGGCTGGAGTCTACTAATTACTACCTACTAAATTTTTGATCACTTCCAAAGTACTTACTTACCTAGCTTACTTCAACTATTTACTGTTACATAATATGATTATCTACTTTAACTATTTATTGTTATATAATATAAATTATTTTTGGAAGTTCTGGTTAGTTGATTTCATCACTTTGTATATAATTCCATCCTTTCATAGAATGTAATTATTGTGACGGATGTAGGAGGATCTGTCAATGTCAACTACATATGTGTGCCAATGTTTACAAGTGAAAAATCAGTCATCCCCTAGTTTTCTACCCATAGGGGTGGATTATGTTATTTTTAATTGAAATATGATCAACTATGAGGTATACCCTATCTGATAGAATCGGATAACGGACCAAATTTCAGAGGGTGAACGATCAATATCCTCCATTTTGCTACCTTTAGGAATAGATTTTTTTGTTCAAATTCAACTGGGACCAACTTCAAAGTCCACCCTATCCAATGAGAAAAGAATCATCGGAATCGAACTGCTCTGTGGAAAGTAATGCGTGGTCATACATAAAAAAAAAATATACGCGTCGACTAGAGAACCACCTCCTTCTTGATTTCGTCGGTTAAAAAATAAACTAAATCTTCCTAGTCTCAATAACTAAGCTTCTTAACTAAGTACAGAGTACATTATTGCTACCGAAAAAAGTTCATTTTCATCAATATTTTTCTAGGTATATACTGACTACCCTAAATATTTTTGATTTCTTCTGAAAAAGTGTTTTTTGGGGCTAAGGCACTAACAAATTTGGCATAGTCAGTAGGATCGACTAATTTTTAGGTTTATATTTTCTCGAACACTATGATGGTATAATTGATAAAAAAAATCAAAAATTAATTTCGAATTTTAAAGAACTACCTATTTTCCGAGTTGAACAACAAATTCCAAAAGAGAATTTGAAAGTCGAGGGACTTCCAAACCCAAAATGAAAAACCTAATTTCCATAGAAAACATTTCACTAGAAAAAAAATTAATTGCAAATGAAGAAGGAGAAATATCAGACACTGAAACCGAAGTAGCTCAGGAAACTGTCCTAGAAGAATTAACTAATTTTTCGAGAATATTCAAAGAAAAATTATTGATTGATCACTCAAAATGTGTATTTTCGAACGAACATCTTTCAGATAAGAGCCATAAAAATATTATAGTTTTTCAACAAAGAAACAAAACGACAGACATACATGAAAAAATATTTGAGGACATTTTCGAGAAAGAACCAAAGTTTCTATGGAACAAAATAAATGTTTTGACTAGTAAATCAGCCAAAAACAGAATTATATTACATGATACCTATACCATATGATCCCGATAATGCTATTGAATATATGTTCCATTCCTTGAACAGAGATCAACATATTTTTGAACCAACTCAAATCTATTATGTTGAAAATATTCCAGATTTCCCAATTCAAGAAATGTTGTCATATATTTGGGCAGATAATGATCAAATTCACTTCAAAATTTACCAAAATATAGTTCGGACCCCAGATCAAGATCAAATTCCCCTAATTCCAGATCAATACCATAAGAGAAAAGCAAATTCTCATAGAGGTATTAATAAAACGTTAAAAAGAGTTTGAGAAAAATATAATTGGCTGGGTCTCACCAAAGACGTAGAAAAATATGTGGAGGAATAAGAAGTATGTCAAAAAACTAAAATCTGCAGACAAAATTTGAATAATGGTTATAAATGAAACACCGCAAACTCCTTTTGGAAGAATTGATATTGATATTATGGATATTCCAATAAATAACGATGCTTCAACAATTTTAGACGAACTCATGAAATTTACACAAGCCTACGCAATGGTGAATCAGTCAGTAGTCAACACGCTTTTATTATATTTTTAAAATTCAATAATCATACCACGAAAGACTTATACCCTGAACGCATCAAATTGTCCTTTTCAACTGTAAATAATTAATGATTAGATCTTATCAAGTAGAAAACCCTGATGAACACCTTCAAATATTCTTCCATACGCGGTTATTTGTTATAATAATTTAAAAAACTAATTCTCATGGATTCCTCCCGTATGAGTTGATACCAGGACACACTTCAACCAGACCACCTTATGCAATGAAAATGATCCAATAAAGAAATATATTCTAGATTTGAATAATTGAATCTTAAATTATTATCGAACAGCTAGACGAAAAACTTCTTAACAAAAAATTAAACCAACGAAATACGGAACTGAAAAAAAAAAAAAAATTAAGTGAGATAAATGTATTTTTGGAACCTACTATTTCACTGGTTCTTCTTAGCTTACAGGATTTCGAGAAAATGACCAATCAGAAATCGAACAGTCCTAGGATGAAAAATTACATTTATACAGCAATAGAAACATCTGTTTGTGTTTTCCAATGAAAATATGATTCGTAAGTTTGCTTGTTGACATTTTCAGAATCAACAGATAGATATACATTCTGAAATCTTTTTTTCCGACACCATCGGTTTTTCAATTTTCTTCATAAGTTCTGACATTTCGTAGTTTATTTTCATTGGAATGTCTTTTCAATCCGAATATACTTAACGCGTTTTTTAATACATCATCTGTAAAGTTTTTCATGTTTTTTGTATGAAGGAGAGGGCACAAAAAATCATCCAAGAGGAATAATTATGTTAAACAAATGAGAATCTGTTTACGCATTTCAACTTTGTCATTTGGAATTCAATCGTAATATGGAGATTTGATGAATATCATGAATAATTTAAATTATCATTCAGAAATACGGAAACATGCGTACCTTTATTTATTTGGAATCAGTGCGTTTGAATCGATACTGAGAGTGAATATTAGAATATCGATTTTAGCAACTGATAGTTGAGAAATTATATATACAGATAGTCTCGTCATGAATTGATCAGGATTTTTGAAAGTATGAGTAGATGTTTCAAGGATGAATAAATCTGTGAGAGTTAAAATATCCAGTTCCTTGAAAAGGTTTCGGCAGCTGACATTACTTGAATTTAGTAATGTTTCTATATTAGTCTAGTCGAGAAGTGAGTTTCCTGCGAAAAATTGTTCCAAGTCTTCAGAAAATATGAGCAATAGCTCATTCGATTTGATATGTGATCCTGAGAAAGACATTTTTTTGCCGACGAAAATTATTAACAAAAAACAAAAAAATGGGTTCAGTTTTTCAAAAATAACTCAAAAACTATGAGCGATTGCGGAAATCGGATTGGATATTCTCAAAGAAGAGGAAATTTCGAATACAAAAGTTATGACTTGCAGAGTTTTATCTCTATCTCTATCTCTGAAGAGAGTACACCACATATTTTTTTTTATAGCATTAAATATCAATTAAATTTTTTCAATGAATTATGGTATGTTTTTAATAAATGACAGAACACGATCCCGTTGAAAAAAATTTGTTCATTTTTCAGCAAGTTAGGCATTTATTAATTGGTCCTTATTTTTCGGAACGGCATAAATGTTTAAATAAAAGCTGTAAAAAAATTTCATTCAATGGAGCCCTTCTTATTATATACTCAACAATATCACGTTATGAAAGTTTTTAAAAGTTGTTTATTTTGTTTATTATAATTTTTTTAAATTAACAAAAAATTCAAAATAAAAATTTTTTTTCATCCATATGTTTTGCTATTGCTGTTTTTGCATCAAACGAAACAATTCGAAAACAATTTCTTAGAACATTTGTTTATAAATTGTTTATAAACAAATTATTAGTTTAATATTAAAAAAAATATATTTTGGCCATTTTGTTACATAGAGAATATAATAATTTTTTAAAAACAATATTTTTCTTATGAAAAATATATCATTGGTTATAATTGTTTTTTTAAATTTCCACTATTTAAATATTGTCAGGAATTTTTTCTTCTTTCAAAATTTAATTGGCATTTTTTAATAGTATATTGGAAAAATAAAAAAAGAAATTGAAAATTTAATTGTATATTAAGTTCACAATTTGTTATAAACAAATTCTAAATCTCATTATATTTTTTTTCTAAAACTACTTAACATAATAAAAACAACCATATGCAACAGTGTCGAAAAAAATTTTATACCGTCGTTTCAGAAAACTATATAATTAATGTAAAAAAAAAAATTCGACACCCTGTTGCATATGTTTTTTTTTTGACATTTTCAGTAGTTTCAGAAAAAAATATAATGCGATTTGGAATTTGTTCATAACAAATTGTTAACTAAATCAACAATAATTTTTTAAAATATTTTTATTTTTTGATATTCTATTGTGAAATGCCAATTATGATTTTTAAGGAAAAAAAATTCTCAATTTAAATAATGGAAATATAAAAAAATCGATTATAAACAATAAGAATTTTTTTTAAGAAAAATATGGATTTGAAAAAATCATTATACTCTCTAGACGACAAAATACTTTTTTTTAAATATTAAACTAATAAATTTGATTATAAACAATTTTTAAACAAATGTTCTAAAAATTTTTTTTTCGAATGTTATTAAATGCCTTCATTTGATGCAAAAACAGCAATAGCAAAACATATGGATAACAAAAAAATTAACACATTTTTGAAATTTTTAATATTTTGTTAAATAAAAAATTATACTAAACAAAATAAACAATTTTCAAAAACGTTTATGAGTATATATATAAGAAGGGCTCCAAGGAGCGAAAAATTTTCATAGGTTTTATTTAAACATTTGTGCCGTTTTATATGAAAACCGAGGTCCGAAAAATAAGGACTAATTAAAAAATGCCTAACTTGTTGAAAAATAATGTTAATTTTATTTTCCAACGGGACCTTGTTCTTTCAAGTGTTAGAAACATACCATGATCTATTCAAATTTTTAAATTGATATTTAATACTCTAAAAAAATTTTTAATGTGGTGTACTTTCTTAAGTCACGCGGAGCCCTATTTTCAGCGTTGAATTAAAATTATAAATAATGGAGATAGCGTTCCAAAAATCGACGTCTTTTTTATTGGAAATTTCCCCTTATTCAAGAACCTATTATCCGATTATCGCTAACGCTTATAGTTTTTGAGTTATCCTGAAAGAACTGAACACCTTTTCTTTGTTTTTGTTAATAACAATTGCAATTTTCGTCAGCAAAAAAAAAGCTTCGTCAGAATTGCATCCCGAAAAATATCTCATTGGAGACTTGGAACTATTTTTTGCAGGAAACTCACTTCTCGACTAGTCCACATAGCCAGATCTGTCATCAAAACGATAAGGACAATTTTTCCGGATTAAGAATATACCCAATGAAAGAACAACTTTGCGCAGAACTCTGAGTTTTATAAGCTTATGTCATTAATGTCACAAGACTCAACTTTTTGAATTTTTCATTGTAATTTCGTCTAGGGTACCAAACTGAAAATTTCCGGAAATTTTTTCGCTGCTATGGTAATGTTTTGAAATTACATTTGATTGGCTATAAAATGGAGGTATGGAATTTTCGGTATAAAACTGCAACTGCATTTGTCACTGTAACTGCTTTGATTAATTTATGTTTGGAATCATTCATTTCGTATAAAAATGGTGAGAAAAATTGTCAGGAGTAATCTTTATTCCATTCTATATCATCCACCATAGACAGTGGAAACTACATACATTTTCTCATTCATAAAACATATATATATCTTCACCGATGAACATACCAGCATTTCGCAATTCCTGGATTTATCAAATCAGCTTGAATAAAATAATCATAACAGAATAAAGTTTACTTCAATTGAAAATGATGGGATTGTGTTTACGGAAGATTATTCGATATTGCAAGATAGGTCGTTTGTATTCCTTGAGATTTTTAAAATTTGAAGACTAATGAAACGCAAGTTAGTCTATACAGGGAAAAAATCGGAAACTTAAAAAAACATATTGTGCTGGATATTAGACAGACACTGTAGATACACTCCCAAATAATACGTGAAAGGAAATATATCTGTTATTTCAAAGGTTGGAGACGTGCATTGTATATCGATTTCCAACGCAGATACCCATTCGAGATGCTCCTGAGCTTCATTGTTACAAATGAAAACATATTTCGTCTTGAAATTCAAAGTTTTTGTTCTGCAGTGATAAATCATCCTGATATATTGCAAATATATCCCTCACTTTCTCCAATTCATATTGAACTGTGTGTTTGTGTCAGACAAAAACATCCCACGAGAAATGTTATCCAGTTATGTTGAATCTTCACAGAAAGGAAATTGAGTATGCGATGAGCCCTCTCTTATTTTTCTTTGTAATTTTTTCTGCTCATTCACGAGAATTGCGTGTCACTGTTAGGGAGGATCAAAGAGAATAATACAACGGATGAACAACGAATAGTAAAAAAGATTATTAGCAAATAAAAACTAAGTTTTACAGTTGATATGAAGCGAAAGTTTTGGCTACAGTTGACAAAAATATTTCTTCAGTTGTTTTTGCATTATGATAAGTCATTCCACGATAATACAATGATATTTTTCTAAACTAAGTTTTCATTTGGAATATTTTCAAATTATTATATTGTCTAGTGTAATATTTATGGTAATCAGAATCCACAATAGATGTGAAATTATAATGCTTATACCCATGCTTGGTGAGATGGATAAGAATACATATTTTACATTTGAATGGAGAGTAAATGCCAAGCGGATCTCTTTATATATATATATATATATATATATATATATATATATATATATACAGGGTGTCCCAAATTTGATGGCCTATTATACGTTTCTGGAAAATTAGTTCTGCTCTATCGATCTAAAATATCTTCAGCGCTTCGGCTTTGCCGCTTATATCGAAAAGTAGCAACAACTTATATTTTAAATGAGACACCCTGTATATTATTGCATTTTTGCTTCGTTATTGCTATTTGGACTCGTATAGAGTTGAAATTTTGGGTGTAGTTTACCAATGTTCTGTGCATTAGTTATGTCTCAGGGAATTATGTTTTCATTTTACAGGGTCGTTCAAAGTTTGGGATTTTTCCGATAGATTTTTTAACATACACAGGTTTTTCAGATATCCCGTATGAAATATAAAACTATCATGGAGAAGGAAAACCGAATCTGGCATACTTTGTTCAAATCTGAATTTAAATTTCAGCTCACTGTCTTTCTCGGTTCATGCAATATTAGTTTTGGCAAATACTGTTGTGAGAAAGAAATAAAAAATACTTGACAAAAATTTATCAGATTGGGGGGTGTAAGAAAAGATCTATGAACGTTTTTCTAAATTGCCAAAAGATATTTATCGGGCACCTTCTATAGTCGATTCAATAAATTTCCAGGAGACTCTTCCACTTGAATCAACTATCTATGAAATTTGAGTCCTGTGAAGATATTTCATATTGATTCGTACTCATTTCGATAGTCGATAGAAAAAATATAAAACGATGACTATTTAAGAAACGGTGAGAGATAGGTATAGGGCACGCTTGGTGAAAGTTTTTGGTATTTTTCAGTAAAATCCGAATATGGCATAATATATAGGGTGTTCCGATGAAATAAAATGACTTATGGCCGTGTTTCCTTATCACCTACAAGAATATGTTTTCAGACACCCTGTACAAAATATGGTCAAATCATTCGATGTTACTAAAATTACTCAATATTTCCTGGGTGGAAATTGAATTTGAGTCCTGTGTGGCTAACAGATGAGGAGGTATTTGAATTCGAATTATTCTCATTTTGGTAGCAAAACAACTACAAAATAATCAAAATTCAATGAACGGTAGAGAAAGGTATACAACATGTTCAGTAGGAGTTATTTGTATTAATAATAATAATAATAGGACTTTATTCAATCAGCTATGGATACAGTACACGTCAATATATGTATATACTTATTAGATTGAATAGGCGAAGTGTCACTGTCAATCAGTATTTTTCAACTCAACTTTCAGCATAGAACAAAAACATATTTTTTTACATAATTTAAATAGAAAAACGATTCTATCAAATACCTATCTCGAAACCCAGAAACATGGCTGCATTACAGTATTTATATCAACGTAATTGGTAGAAAGAAGTTTAGTTTTCAGTTTCTTCTTGAAATTACTAATAAAATAGTTGGTAAACTCTGGAGGCAAGGCATTGTAAAGAATACACGCTGTGTAGGAAAAACTACGTTCGAAGGTTGTAGTAGAGTGTTTAGGAATTACTAGCAGACGCCTGTTCCTTGTCGAAAAATCATTAATGTTTTCGAAGCGTTTCAGTTTATCCATCAAGTACGAAGACTTCTGGGTAATTAAGGTGTTATGAATAAGTATTAAAAAATGGAGTTTGCGTAGCAATGGAAGTTTAAGTTTCTTTGTATCTCAAAATGACTGGCTAATCGCATCAAACTTACGAATACCTGATGAGAATCTCATGCATGAATTTTGTATCCTTTGCAAACGCATTTGATCTTGTTTCAGAAGCGCCGGGCCATATATGCAATCACAGTATGAGAGTTTAGATATGATCAGTGATTCACATATACGGAGTTTAATATTGTTGCTAAGAATATTTCTTTGCGAGTATAAACTCCTAAGTGTATTGTTAGATATTTTACTCAGATGATTAACATGCTTTGTGTATCTCATGTCGCTATCTAGCCATAATCCTGAATTTTTGCATTCCTTCACAACTGGTAGTGCATCACCTGCTATATTTATGTTATTTTGTTGCACGAAGGTTAGTTTCTTATTTTTGGGTCCAAGTTTTGATTTACTGGCATTTAGTTTAAGATTATGTGCGGATGATACATTATACAATAGCGCAAGATCTTCATTGATTTGTTCCATGGCAACTTCAACGTTTCCTATTTGGAAACTAAGGTACAGCTGTGTATCATCCGCGTATTGATGTACCTGACAGTACTTCATAAATTCAACGAAATCTGAAATATAAATTGAAAACAATAGCGGGCCGAGAATAGAGCCCCGAGGTACACCAAGATTTCGCTGTTGTACCTCAGATATCTGGTCTCCAACTACAACATACTGCGATCGGTTCCTCAGATAGTTGGCAATCAGTTCCACAGATCCAGGTCCGAACCCAAAATGTTTAAGTTTTTGTTCAAGTACAAACGGATCTAGGGTATCGAAGGCTTTGCTGTAGTCTAACAATACTAAACAGGTTACCTCGTTTCTGTCAGTGCTGATGATGCTTTCGGAACCCTGACTGTGACACAGGTATGATGTTTTTTGTGAAAACGTAGTCTGAGATTTGCCTTTTCATTATAGTTTCTAAAATTTCAGATAGCATAGGCAGAATACTGATGGGCCTTTAATCCGAATACGATGAAGCGTTTGCAACTTTGGGTAGTGGAAGTACCATCGCACACTTCCACGGATCAGGAAACGAACCCGACATTAATGCTGTATTGACAATATGCGTTAAATACTCAATCAAATGGAAGCTCACGAGTTTGAACATCTTTCTCGATATATTATCGCATCCTGAGGCCTCAGATTTAATCAAATTTAAACATTCTGCGACTTCATATTCTGTAGTTTATGAGAATTTGAAGGTAACGTTCTGAGAGGTAATGGCATATTTGTCCAACAGTCGACTTTGTGCCTCCGTTTTGTCTATACTTGTATAGAAATAAAATGTGAGTTGATGTCCTGAGCATATTTATTCAATAAAAAAAAATTAAAAAATAAATTTTATACGCATTTGTACATAGTATATAAGGTTTAGGATTATATTTCATTAATAAAATCATCAAAATTGATTAGAATGACGAATAATGAAGTGGAAAGTATCAAGAATTTCAAAAATCTGTGGAAAAGATGAAAAGTGTGTGTTACCATGGGAAAAAAATAACAAGTTTGGGAAGGAGATGGAAATTGGAGAAAAAAAATCACGTATGAAAATTTTAGAAGAAAAGTTCTAGTAAATTGTAAGAAGAAAAACAAGCAAAACCCCCACAGAACGGTATAATTAATTCAAACATCAAGTGGAGAATGAACACAAAAGAAAATTCCACTCACCTTAGTAACAGAACAAGAAATCCTGTCAATTCCAATTCTCAGGAAATAAAGTTGTTCTGATGCCAGGAAGCTGTATTTTCCAGTAGCACGAATACTCCAAAGAGGCTGCAGAACATCAAACAAGAGGAATAACAAGGCATTTAATACACAGAACTGACTAAAGTGCAACGATCAAGTTCAGAAACTCGTATTGTTTATTCATTAATCAAGCATTAATTAAACGTAACAAATTTCACCATGTCAAAACACTGTTTTTAGTTCCATAAGTTAGTTTACGCAGAGCAGGTCAGTTTTTAAGGTTTTACTTCAATAAAAATAGATATTTGACAATCTTCTGCATTCTTTGTTTATCTGAGTACATTTAACCACATTTCTCCCCACTAAGCAGTTCATTTGACATCAAGCATTGCGTCAAGGTGGCACCACTGACCATAGAACCGACTTCTGAGGACCGAGATGACGCATTGTTCATAAGCGTACCGACTGAGCTGGGATAAGGTAAAAAGAGGTGAAAAAGAGTAAGATAACATAGCCGGAGTTTTCATTTTGTTATGATAGGGATTCATTCATTGAATTTCGGAAACAAATCTGAAATATAGAAAAATATATAAACTCAAAATAAATCCCATCACAACAATATATATATATATATATATATATATATATATATATATAACAAATAAGCATATGTGCTGGTGATAATAGAATATTTCCACGCCAACTAAGTCAATGTGATGTAAATTCTTGAATGCGCTATCACTTAAATTGTGATTGGTTGCACTGACCTGAGAATTAACTGCCGTAATATGGTGTTTCAACGGTTTTATTTAGTTTGCCTTGTTTGTGTCTTGTGTAGGTCAAATCTAGTAATTAAAATTTTACCCTCTTTCTGTTGACCGACTGATCTGAAATTTGGTACACACCTTAAGTTTTGATGACTTTAAAATTAGGTGAATTCACTATCATTGTTAATCCAAGATGGCCGCCGCTACAAAGTGGCGGATTACAATTTCTTCTACAACCCCCTCGATATGAATATCAGATGAAAGGGCTTGACTAGTAGAATATAGTACACCATGAAAAAATTCCAAATCCAAGATGGCGTCCGAAACAAAATGACAGATCATAGAGTTCAGACAGTCAATACAACCCCCTCAATATGGATATCAAATGAAAAGGCTTGACTAGTAGAATACAGTACACCATGGAAAAATTCCGAATCCCAGATGGCGATGGCGTCCGAAACGAAATGGCGGATCATAGAGTTCAGAGAGTCAATACATCAAAACTGAAATCTAGGTATCTAATCAAAACAAAAGACTTTGCCAACTTAGAATCGTGACTCAAGCATGAATCCCCCACCCAATAAAGATTTCGTATCGGTGTCATGGGCTTCCACTGTCCACAAAATGCAAGGCAGCACTGTAGACCACGCAGTTGTGTATTTAGCATCGACATTGTTTGAGGAAGGACAAGCTTACGTGGCACTGAGTCGAGTGAAGTCTTTGGGAGGATTATGTATTGAGGAATTAGATTGCAACAAACTGACAGGAAAGAAACCTTCTGATAATGAGTCACAAAATGAACTAAATAGAATGAGAAATATTGAGTAACTAATAAAAAAATTAAAACTTGAAAATAACATAAGTATTTTTTTCAAGTTGAACGGTTCTACTGTGAAGAAACCTAATAATGAAGCAGGTAATGTACTACGAGCTGAAAAATAAAATAAGTTCTTTTTTTTTAGTTAAACGATGTTATTGCAAAGAAACATAATAATGATGCAGGTAATGTACTAATGCTGAAAAATGATTAGGTAGGTACCAGGTACCAGTCATCACACCACTCTCCTCATCAATATAGGGCATTAATCAGACTAAAATAAAATCGTGGGGTGCATGTACAGTCAACCGCTCATATCATTATATGCTTCGGATGCATCTTCTCAATAGACAACTTATGCAAATGTGTGTAAAAGTAAATCCGTCACTATCATCATGCGACATCACAGAACGATCATTCACATATCATCAGGTTACACTACGCCCCACGATTTTATTTTATCTGATCAATGCCTTATACTGATGAGGAGAGTGGTGTGATCTGGTACCTACCTAATTATTTTCTAGCTTTCAGTACATTACCTGTTTCATTATTATGTTTCTTTACAATAAAACCGTTTAACTAAAAAAAAAAAACTTCATTCATTCTTTCCAAAATATGTTAATTCATTGTTTTGGTGTTGATATGACTTTTCTGGCTCTTCTTTCTATACATGACATGGGTTTTTTCTGTTGAAGAAATCCACTGAAATGTGTCTTCGATTAGGAATAATTCAAGAAGTCTGAAAGATGGAATTGAGATGTATCCCGAAATATTACCAAAGGAAGTAATTTTTCATTATTTTCGTAAATATGTTTTTTTGTGAATTACCAGGTAAAACATTTGTTTGATCCCCGTTACATACCAGTTGAATAATTCTCCATTTCCACATTCGAAGTTTCAAAAACGCAGTAATGTATCGGGACAAATGAACTAATTTGATCTTTCAGAATAGATAAAATGTAATTATTCCCACTTCCAGGGGAGGGAAAACCCAAAAACATGCAAGGGAATTTATCTGAATTCACATGGCGCTCTAACGATATTCTTCAAATGATGAACTATAGCGAATGATTTGCCAGAGTATGTCACAGATTGTCACATTACTATGTTCGCAGATGATACCACTATCACAGTAGGTGGCAGGGATATTCAAGAACTGAGAACAAATGTCAATCGCACTATTGATAGTAGTTCCTGAATTTTTGCATCAATAAACTGCCTTTTTAATTTAGTTTTTTGGCGTTGTACTTCTGTAACACTGGCAACACTATTCATTTTTACATAGGTTCCCAGTTGAAAATCTAATAACACATTAATAAATTGGTGAATATTTGGGTGGGCTGAATAACAGGATGAATTAAATTGGTTATGAAAAGATTCGCAAGCATTAGTCGTGTGCTGAATGGATGACGAGTGTTCAGCCCACACTTGGGGTGGAAACGTGGAATTTTCATCAATGCAATTATCGACTAAATGATCTGGAAACTTAATAACTAGCTTCTGTGGTAAAACTGAGGCAAAATCAATACCAAAACAATCACCTACATCCTCTGGAGATAAAAATGGTAACCCAAAAATATATGTCGAATATTTAGTTATTTCTGATGCTTCTTTTGTTTTTCATATTCGGATGACAAACCAAGCTGTTGTATTTACCTATACCATGCCTGGTATGAGTGAAATCTACAACCTTATATTTTAAAGAGAAGAAATACCTGCGTAATAGCAGAATTATTAGCATATTCAAAATCTACAGTAATGTTTCGTGGATAGAAGTATGGCATTTGGGAGCATAAATAATTTAAAAAAAATTCAAAGAATAATTTGTAGGTGCTTTGTGACTTATTAGGCAATAAGCAAAATACTAATGGAATGTTATGGCCATTTTTTAAACCGCGGATTGTAAAAAGTTGTAGCAAAAATTTTTGACAATATCGAAAGGTTCCATCAACATACCAATCTAAAACACCGGTTAGAAATTTTATGTTAGTGCTTGTTGAAAAAATAACAATATGATTGACTTTGTCATTTAGCAAAATAAAATGTTCATTTTGGTTTGCCTCTACCTCGTTGGCTTCTACCACTTTTCGGATCTCTTGGACGTTATTGGGAAGTTTACACAAAATCGATGTTCTGGCGTTTTTTCTTGCCCTGGTATTGTCATGTGTTGTTACTGATTCAAGATCCGATTAATATAATTCTTACGGTATCAGCTCCATAGGTTTCTCCGTAGGGTTATTCACAGCAGCTCTCTTGGATTGAGACAAAAGTTGGCGACTTAAGAGATGATTTGTTTGTTTTTCATGATTATGTTCCAATGGTACCTCGATGATGAGGTTTTCTCCACTTGTTTTCACAAAGGCTTTGCAAAAATATTTTCTGCATGTACATATCCACCTTTTTACACAACCTGTCGTATCTTTTTGAAAGCAAAATTTGTACCCGTTAATCAGTAACAGCAATTTATCTTTTTCACTTGAAATTAGCGTACATTCCATTTTTCTAACAACACTTTCAACAAGGCAACTAAACAACTGACAAATTTGAATAGCAAATAAACCTTCGGGGTACACCTTATATTAACAATACGAAAAATAGCTGAAATACCCACTCCCTAATTAATTACCTGAGTACCTACCCCCAATTTATTACCTGAGTACCATACAATTTAGAAAAAATGTCTATCCTGCAGCGGCAATAATGTTGTACTAAAATTAAGTTTTAACCAATTAATTTAATATTTACGGGGACCCAATTAGGCCTAGGTCGGACCCAATTATACCATAAGTAAATATACCTGCTAGAATTGGGACCCAACTCAGACTCTCCCTGGACTGGAATCTGCAAATTGATAGTGTCTGCAATAAATTAAACAAAGCTTTCTTTGCCAAAAAGCAAATGAAAACATGCTTAGACACATTAGGGAATATTTTGCTATGGCGTATACCCATACCCATACCGTACAACGACACACCAGCTTGCCCTTGTTTGAGGACATTTGCGGCTACGCTACAGTGAAGATGGGGTTCAAAATACGCAAATCGACAAAACGAAACAAGAAAACAAAAACTACAATAGAATATGGGACAATATTCCTCCAACACTGCACGAAGTCTAGAGTTAATGGTTATGGAAACTTGGCAACATCTATTAATGAACAGCGTTGCGTGAAGCTGAAATTCCAGTAGAAGGCTGGGATTCCAGGGGCGTATCTAGGAATATTTCCCTAGGCATACCATGACGATTTTCATAAATATAGTGAAGTTCATTTACTTTAGAGGAGAATGTCCTAGAGTCGAAAATGAACGTAACAGGGTTGTACTAGCGAATTCTTTAGGGTGTTTGTAGCCCAAAAACGCATATTGAGGCTTATTTTCAATATGAATTACCTGGAGAGTTGTAAACTAGTAGTTATACGGAAAAATTTGTAAACGGCACCATCAGTGTATATTTCGAAATGTATTGATTTTGCTAGGAGTAATTTACAAGTTCTAGGAACGAATGCAACTGTTCACAATTACAACACAAGACGTGGCAATTTACAATTCCACATCATAAGACAGCCAAATATGAAAATTCCCTACTAGATAATGCAATAATCCTTTACAATGATTACCAATTTCAATAAAACAAATTGCTACTGATGTGACGTTCAAAGCTAAGATGAAATAACCAATACAGCAAAAATGCTATTACAATGTGAAAGAATTCCTAGACGACGCCTTTTTAATTTCATTTAATACGTGACCCATTTAAAATGAAACCACCCCTGTAAATACGCAATTTTCGATCAATCTCAAAAAAAAAAAATATTATTAACAATTGAAAACTGGATCTTGACACAAATTTTCATAACTTCAGTTTTATTTCCCAGGCACACTATGGTTTTTTTTCTTTGTCAAAAACGGCAAAAAACTATTAGGCAATTTTTGTTTCCAAGTTTGACTACACCACTGGATTCGTTGTCGTTATAAATATAAACCTTTAAAATTTCATGAAAAAATATTGGTTAACAACGAAGTTACAACAACTTCAATTTTGGAAACAAATTATAATTTTTATTTAGATTATAGACATATTTGAAATCTGGCAACACCGTCGATACAAAGTATAGCTCGTCCAGTATTGAAACGACCATTTGTTAGGTAGAGAGGGGGAAAACACGAGTGGACACGATTTGATGTGGCTGCTTTTGCTACGGCGAATCTTCACCAGTGGCTTGTCATGCAGCGTTTGGAAGGTTAGGTTTGTTTGATTAATAAATAGGTAGTGCAGTTATTTATTCGACTTGGACAAAAAATTCATAATCTCCGACCCCAAAAACCCCCACATACCAATTTTGAATAAAAACCGGACCATAATCACAAAACTCGTCCGCCAAAAACTAAGTCTCGTGTTTCGCCTATACCAAATAATTTGGTACGCCTATGGAATTTCTATTGCTAGCCACAGTTAGACAATGGTTTGGGAATCTTCGAGAAAAATTGGTTGTTAGGTAGGGGAAGGCCAAAGTGGTCGTTTCAATACTGGACGAGCTCTAGAACACCAGTGAACTTGTACAGTGAAAATCCGAAGGCAATAGCTCATTCCGTTCTACAGTTATAGGAATGGTAATGTGAGCGATTTGTGGTGGAAGCGATTTTGTAATAAAAATCTGACTAAGCCACTAGATTTGTAAATTATATTCCCTTAAAATCATTTATTCAAGTGTAGTTTATAAGTGTATTCGAAAAGAACAGAAAATTTGAAATTCATTTTCAAGTTATACAGTAGTACATTCTTCCATAGCCGATAAAAACGAAATGAACAGAAACACGTTTTAAAGTATTTATTCAACAATAAAACGTCATTAAGCAAAATCTAAAATAAACATTAGTGTAAAATTAAATATTTGTATTATTGTGGCTTCTACCAAACCTCCATTTAGTTCAACACATTTATCGTACCTCTTCCGAATATTTTTACACTATTTCTTATTTGTTGAGGTGTGATTTCGGCACAAATCCTGTGGCGTAGTCAGATTTTTATTACAAAATCGCTTCAACCTCAAATCGCTCACATTACCATAATTTCAGGAGTTATAACTGTAGAACAGAATGAGCTATTGACTTCAGATTTTCACTGTACAAGTTCACTGGTGATCTACTTTGTATCGGCAGTGTTGCCAGATTTTTAATTTGTCTATAATCTAAATAAAAATTATAATCAAATACTTTGTTTCCAAAATTAAAGTTGTTGTAACTTCGTTGTTAACCAATATTTTTTTATGAAATTTTGATGGTTTTCATTTATAACGACTACAAATCCAGTGGTGTAGTCAAACTTGAAAACAAAAATTGCCTAATAAACTTTTGCCGTTTTTGACAAAGAAAAAAACCATAGAGTGCCTTGGAAATGAAACTAAAGTTATGAAAATTTGTGTCAAGATACAGATCTTGATGCTTAATATGAATTTTTTTTTGAGTTGATTGAAAAATGCGCATTTTACAGGGGTGGTTCCATTTTAAATGGTTCACACTGTATGTATAAGAACCGATACAGCAAAAATGCTATTACAGTGTGAAAGAATTCCTAGACGATGCCCTTAATTGGATAAATAAGATAACCAAATATTTTAAATGTTCAGTTTATATATGTATTATATTTACTCTTTTATTTTTTTATTCTACCTGTCTGTAAGTCATGTGTATAACGTGTTTCATTCATTTATACATTCATTGTAAGTATTGTATATTATTGACATACCACATTTAACAAATGTTCCAAAATGGCAAATAAACATCTATCTATCTATCAATATAATCTGGAATGAAGTCCACTCTATTTATCAATAGAGTATAGCACCCTGTCATCGGAAAGTTTATTACATAACCCAAAATGGAAAGTTGGGAAGTAACAAGGAGCACGTTTCCAATAGATATCAGAAGGCAGAGATTTATTTCCCTCTCGCCATTCTGTAGAAAAACGAATCACTGTGTATCAGAGATTCGAAGGATTCAAGTGACCGAGTCAACAAACTCATCGCAAATATCGCCCAAGGCATCCGGCAGACATATTTTATGGATTTTCTGCATTTCTAGGTTTACATTCAAAATATGGAATTCCTTTCAATAAAATATTGCATCGGAGCCGAGCCCAACAAAACCGCTTCCAACAGATTATTCGTATCACTCCGACCAATATTCCATTCGGGAATACATATGAAATGTATCTATCTTTATATTTTTCGAAGCAATGACAGGATTTCACGCAAATATATTGCTCTACTTTACCCGATGCTCAGAGACGTGATGTATTCATAATACATATTCGGGGAGAAAGAAGATATTTCAACTTCTTTTTTGAATAAAACTGGCGTAACATGACTTTTAAAAATGGCCATATTTGGGGAAACAAAGAACCGAAGCGAAAACGCGATGAAAACATATTCTGCTATAGGAGTTTTTATATTTTGATATGCATCAAGGGGGAAAATGTGTAAATGCCCCTCTGTCACTCCAGACAAACAAGAAAAAAGAACTTGGAATGAGATTTTCACGTCAGACGAAATAGAATAACTTGTATGTACACACATCTATCATTCGGGGCATGGCGTGAAATAAAGCTACTGACGTTGAAGGTATTATTTTTCTGTTGTTTTTTTGCGCTTTTGGGGTAGTCAATTGAGTTGGTAAATAATAATAATAATAATACGTTTATTTCAATTCATAGAAAGTTATTACATTTTCAATAAATACATTACATTACATGGAAATAAACTATAAAACAATCCCACGAAGTAAACTTGTTGTGGGATATTCATTAGATTTGATTTAATTTAATTATAATATTTTCAACGTTTTTGTGGTATTTCTACATTAGTATTGAAACATAGGATTTTATATTTTCAGTATTTCATGAAAAGTTATCCTGGGACTTTCCGATATCCAAATTTTCAGCTTTTTTTCATATGAGAAAATCGATGTGATAGTCTTTATTTTTTCGGGTACTATATCATAAACGTAAGGAGAAATTATTATGTATTTTTTTTGTCCAATTGTTTTTATTACTCTCATTTTTGCTCATATTTAATTTTTAAACCTGGTATTATAAATGTGATTTGTGTACATTATTTTATTTTTTTTTTGAAAAGGTAGATAATATGTTATAGCAGTATGATTGTCTGATGTCCATCTTTTGGCTTTTTTTGAATGAAAGATCAGATGAATATCTTATATCTTTTTTGTAGATAATTTTGAGAAACCATTTACACTCCCCCATCCAAGAATTCCATAGTTCAGTTGTGTTTGAATAAGCAATTCCAATTGAGGTATTTTTAGAAATTGTTTGAAAAACTTAAATTTTGATAACGAGCTCCTCAATTTTTTGTTATATGATTTATTTGTAAATTCCATTTGATATTTTTGTCAATTACTATACCTAGATATTTAATATTATTTGTTTGCAGAGTTTCGTTTACATTATCTACTTTAATTGGCCCTAAATTTAAAATTGAACATATCTGAGGAGGGAACGGGATATATTTTGTTTTTTCAAAGTTTATTGTTAATAAATTAGCATCAAACCAATTTTTTATTGATTGGAAATCTTCCTCAACCCATATTTTGAGAAACTTCCATGTTTCTGCCTGGTAGGTTATGAGAGTATCATCAGCATAATTTTGAATTTCTCCAATAGTTTCCAAATTGAAGAGATCATTAATATATACAGGGTGAAAAAGGAAACATTCTCAATTGAATATTGATAGAAAGATATTTCTGTGAATTGAAAAATCCACGATTAAAATGAAGTTAGGGCCTTTTCAGAATATCTATCAGATGTAGTTCAATGTCCAGCGTAGCTTCAGCCGGGGAAGTAGTTGTTTTCTGTTAGACATGCACAAAAAATAACTTCATTTCAATTCACAGAAAAATCTTTCTATCAATATTCAATTGAGAATATTTCCCTTTTCAACATGAATACCCCACAAGAGGTTATCTTGACGATGGAAGATAGTGACTAAAGTTTATCTTTCAGTCGCAGATGATTCCGCATCTGATTTTATGAACATCCTGTTTATATTTTCAACAAATCAATATACAGGGTGTAACTTAAATGATGTCATTAATTCCAGGGGGTGATTCCTTGTCATATTTCATGAAAAAAAGTTCATATAAACGTGTGTCCCAACTTGCTCCGTTTCCGAATAACGGGGTGTCCAAAGTTCAATAAAAAATCGGGTTTTCATGAATTACTCAAAATTCTTTTCGCCATTTTGATTGAACTTCGTGTGTGATTTATTTGTAATGCGATGCTTCTTGTCATGAAATTAGATTTTGAATTTTGTTTCCAGTGGTGTCGCAGAGGGTAACCAGATTGATATTTACGATACTAAATATTGTACGCTAATGTTCTCGCTGAGTTTGATATTATTTGAAATCGATGGCTAAACAGTGGCGTAGAAATGGGGGGTTACGATCATTTGAGTTTGAAAATGTGTTTTGCTATTCGTCGCCATTTGAACGAACTGTGAAATGAAAATCTGTTTGGTTTGGCAAGTAGATGGAAGAAGTATTCAAACTGCTAGTTTATGTCTAATTTATTCGGAAAACAGCATAGGTAATAATGAAAAATAATCATAGCAGATGCTCAAAATGGGAACCTGCACTTGCAATACAGGCATCTAGTCTCCTTCTCATTGACTGCCGCACACGTTCAAAAAGTCCTGGGGTGTTGCGTATGACATTAGAATTATTCATAATTATATTGCTCAAGTCATTGTCATCGACAACTGGTGTCGCATAAACAAGCGATTCAAGATATCCCCAAAAGAAATAATCCAGAGGGTTCAAGTCGGAGATCGTGGTGGCCACGGTTGAGGTCCCCCACGACCTATCCACTGGTGAGCAAAAGTATTATTGAGATATTCACGAGCGGTTACACTGAAATGAGCAGGTGCTCCGTCGTGCATAAACCACATATTTCGCCTTACTAGCAAAGGTACATCCTGCAACAATTCTGGCAATATTCCTTCTAGAAATTGTCTGTACGTCACACCATTCAGTCGAGGAGGGAGAAAATGGGGCCCTATTAGATGATCGCCACAAATTCCCGCCCAGACGTTGACCGAAAACTCCTGCTGAAATCCACTTTCTACAATGGCATGAGGATTCTCGTAGTCCCAAGAATGATTGTTGTGAAAATTCATGATGGCATCCCGTGAAAAACTTGCCTCATCTGTGAATAAAATTTCAGACGTAAAATTGCGATTGTTTACAATTTGTTGACGAAACCACCGACAAAACTCCAATCGTCTGGGAAAATCTCTTGGTAACAGTGCCTGCACTCGTTGTTTGTGGTATGGATATAATAAATTCGTATGCATAACCTTCCAAACACTTTGATGACTGACATGGAACTGTAAAGCTAATTTTCGGGTACTTAATGATGAATTATTGTCAACTTCTTGGAGAATTGCTTCCTCTAACTGTGGTGACATAATTGTCCTCGGTCTACCAGGACGCTCAGCCTGTTTAGTTACAGATCCAGTTTCACACAGTCTAGCATGTAACCTGGTGAAAGTTCTTTCTGCTGGAATATCTCTGTTCGGATATCGTTCTCGATAGAGTCGACGGGCTTCTGCAGCATTTCCATCTGCAAGTCCGTACACAAAATGCATCTGCGCTAATTCGCGGGTGTTCATATTTACTTGATAGTATGTGAACAATCGTGTTTGCATGCACGCTCAAACAATTTCACGATACTTGTGACTTGTACCTACTGTGTAAAACAATCAGAATTTTCTCATCACTGGTATCAGTTTTAAATTCTACGAAAAAACTAATAAAGAAACTATAAACATCATGTCAAACAATCAAGAATTTCGTACAACCAGTGTCGTGGGTAAATAATTTTCCACTTTAAAAACTAATGTCATTCCGGTAAAAATGTCACAAGTTTATTTCAACCTTTTATGAAAAAAAATTCATATAAACATGTGTCCTAACTTGCTTCGTTTCCGAGTAACGAGATGTCAAAGTGTTACTATAAAATAGGTTTTTTATTAATAACTCAAAAGTCTTTACGCCGAATTTGATGAAACTAGGTATGTTTGTTAGCAGTAACAAGGGGCTTCTTCTCATGAAATTAGTTTACGGATTAAAATTCCAGTGTCGTCACAGAGGGTTACCTCAATGATATTTATGGTAAAAATCAAAGTAAAAATTGATTATGTAGTAACATAAGGGATAAAAATTATTTACTTTTAAATTAAATACATTTCAAACCCGACAAGGTTGAAATAACTTGTGACATTTTTACGAAATGACATTAATTTTTAAATTGAAAAATTATTTACCCACGACACTGGTACCACGACACCAGTTGTCGATGACAATGACTTGAGGAATAGAATTATGAATAATTCTAATGTCATACGCAACACAGCAGGACTTTTTGAACGTGTGCGGCAGTCAATGAGAAGGAGACTAGATGCTTGTATTGCAAGTGGAGGTTTCCATTTTGAGCATCTGCTTTAATTATTTTTCATTATTACCTATGCTGTTTTCCGAATAAATTAGACTAAACTAGCAGTTTGAATACTTCTTCCATCTACTTGCCAAACCAAACAGATTTTCATTTCACAGTTTGTTCAAATGGCGACGAATAGCAAAACACATTTTTACACTCAAATGATCGTAACCCCCCATTTCTACGCCACTGTTCAGCCATTAATTTCAAATAATATCAAACTCAGCGAAAACATTAGCGCACAACATTTATTATCGTAAATATCAATCTGGTTACCCTCTGCGACGCCACTGGAAACAAAATTCAAAATCTAATTTCATGAGAAGAAGCATCGTATTACAAAAAAAACATACACGAAGTTCAATCAAAATCGGCGAAAAGAATTTTGAGTAATTCATGAAAAACCGATTTTTCATTAAACTTTGGACACCCCGTTACTCGGAAACGGAGCAAGTTAGGACACACGTTTATATGAACTTTTTTTCATGAAATATGACAAGGAATCACCCCCTGAAATCAATGACATCATTTGAGTTACATCCTTGGGGAACTCCCTATTCAAATTCATTTGGTTCACTAAAATTTTTGTTGATTTCGACATGTTGAGATAAGTTTTGAATAATTATAGCGATTTCCCACGAAATCCTATATTTTCTAGTTTTTTGAGTAGAAGGGAATGTGAAACTGTACCAAAGGCTTTTGATAAATCAAGAAATATAGTTAGGGTTGGTACTTTTTTATCTAGCGAATCATAAATATTTCGTGTGAAGTGACAGATGGCATCTTGTGTTGATATATTTTTTCAGAATTTGGGAAAAAGGTAATTTCTATAGAGGGTGCAGCTTTCACTACACAGTATGGATTGGTAAGTAGCCCTTCACTCCAGGGAGTGCCTGGGACATTTAAAGCGCGAGGGGTCGTCTATGTTATAATCAGTGGCTTCCCTCACGAGGGGGTTCTCATGGGTTATTGCGCAATCGAAAACTTTCCGATTGCGGGCTCTGATAATACTCCTAATGGAAGGCAGGTTCAAGTCTTCGAGGATCCGATCGTTCCGCACATACCACGGAGCGTTCGTTATCATCCGCAAGACTTTCATTTGCGCCCGTTCCAGGACGCGAATTCTAGTCCTGCAGGTCTGGCCCCAGGTGGCTGAGGCGTACAAAATGACAGGCCTGAACACTATTTTATAAATCAGAACTTTGGTCTTCAGAGAGAGATTGCTCTTCCTGTTAATCAGGGGGTACAAAGTACAAATTTTCTTGACAATCTTGTTCTTAACGATCTTGACGTGTGGTCTCCAGGTGAGCCGGCGATCCACCGTTACTTCCAAGTACTTGACCTGCTCTGACCATTTTATCTCCCTCCCAGAGACAGACACACCCCTTTCCGAGTTGTTTATCTTTCGTCCCATCGAAATCGCCTGCGTTTTGTCAGGATTCAGTTTTATTTTCCACTCCAGGTTATCTAATGCCTTCTGCAAATGAACGACATCCTTCAAGTGGTTGGCTGAGGAAGAAAGTAAAGCCGTATCGTCAGCGAATAAGGAGATCTTCACGTGTTCACTCCTTGGAATATAGGATGTGTGAAGGGCGTACAATAACAGAGGCAGTACTGCCCCCTAAGGAACGCGGCCTCAATTTCTCTCGAATTCGAAAGATAATTGTCGACCTTTATCTGAAATGTGCTCCCCATGAGGAAAGAGTTGATCCACTTCACCAGGCTCTGAGGCAGGTGGAAGTCAATGAGTTTCGACAGTAGTCCCCCATGCCAAACTCTATCGAAAGATTTACTGATGTCTAACAGTATTATATGGGCACTGTTATTAACATTAAGTGATGTGATGGCGTCCTACACCAGCCTCAGAACCTGAAATTCGGTGGAATGAGCACGCCTAAAGCCAAACTGCTCATTCGGTAGAACATTTTTGTCCTCCACTTCTTCGTCAAGCCTTTCCAGAACGACTTTCGGTCTATAATTTTGCGGAAAAGTCCCTCCTTTGGAGTCATAACCAAAATGGCATGCTTCCACCTCCGAAGGAATCTTTCGAGGCGTAGAGAGTTGTTAATTATATTCAAAAGTGACTGTACCTGCTTATCCGGGAAATAGTTAATCATCGATTGGTAATTCCGTCGTAACCGGGTGCTTTTTTAGGATTTAATCCTTTAAAATGTGCCTTAAGTTCATCCATCGAAGCCGGACGAATGGCATCATGATTGGGTTCTCTTAGAGCACGACGAACCAAATTTTCCACCAAAAGTTCTCGATCCAGATCATCGTCTGGATGCTCGTTCAATTTGAATTGCCTTTCCATCGTATCTGCAAAAGCTTGAGTTTTGGACTCGGGATCGTAGCACATACCGACCTCACCATGAATAGGAGGAGAATCAGACTTTTTTATTTCAAATTTCGATGAAGTTTCCAAAGCTGATCATTGTTGCCTAAATTTTGGAGTGTTGGGCCAAATTTATCATTCCTAAATTCAGATATATTTTCTCTACCTCCCTATTTATTTCATTAGTTCGGAGTCTGTCTGCAGCGAACAGACTCCTTTGATATGCTTTCTTGGCACGGTTTTTTTTCCGAATGAGATTTTTTATTCTCTGCGGGAATTCATCATGAAATTTGGTAGCCGGTTTCCTCCGGGAGGAATCCTCCAAAGCATTTTAGATTATGACGTCATCGATATTAAAAAAAAAGGTATATTTTTATATGAAAAATGTTAAACTCATATTTTTCTGAGTTCAACCATATCACATACGTCATATGCAACACTTCAAGTTACAGTACACTGAGTATAAAGGAAACCAGTGTTCATATTTCTTAACATTCATTTAATTATTTATTTTCCAATGAAAATATCATAAGTGAGTAGTAAAAATAAACAAATAACAAATTTACAACAATTGCTCGAACTGGGCTCCTTGGGTTAGTTGAAAATATCCAAGACGTAGTTGGGTTACGTTTTAAAACATTTCTGGTGTAATTCGTTGAATTTCAGTTGGGATCTCTCTTTAAGTCTTCCAAATTGGTATGTCAATTTATGTACATTTTACTTCTACAGTAACCCCAGAGAAAAAAGTCCATGGGAGTTAAATCTGGGGACTCAGGAGGCCATTCAATCTGACCGCGTCGTCCAATCCAGCGATTGGGATAGGTTTCATTGAGAAAATCTCTAACCACTCGAGCACAATGTGGACCCGCACCATCCTGATAGAACCAAATAGTAGAAACTATTCGACCAGGTTGATTAACGTCTGGAAATGTTACAGTTAAATATGGAACTACATAAGTTTGTAACATTTCCAAATGATTTTCACCCGTCACAGTACCGTGAAAAAATATAGTCCTACATTGGTATTCCTAAGAATCCCAGCCCACACAGTTACTTTCTGTTGATATTGGGTATAAGCTTCCATCATTCAATTGAGATTTTCTATTGCCCAATAATGACAATTTTGCGGATTCACGGTACTGTTTATACAAAAAGTTGATTCGTCGGAAAATTGGACATTAAATTCAAAGCCATGTATCTATGGAAGTCGTCTCCATTAAGTTCATGTATAAGTTCAACTTTATATGGATGTAATTTGGTTTTTCTTAGATTTTTCAGCACATCACCACGACACATTGTTGTCAGATAAAGTTGTAATTGAACAATGAGAATTTTCTTCAATTCCATTGAGTGTCTTCGGCAACGGTAGGCCGGCCCCTCAAGGCTTATCCCTAACATTGCCAATCTCATTAAATTTATCAAATATTTTGCTTACCGTCGATTTGCTTATTGGTTCTCGATCAGGATATTTTTCATGAAAGACGTCGCATACTTCTGCCATACTTCTCTGACGATCGCCGTGACCTAAGGTCATCAAAACTTTTTTTTCGCTGTTTTTCTGACAGCAGTAAATTAAAAAAAAAATTTTTAGGATAATATTTTTTAGAAAGGTATTATTGAAAACTTATCAATCGATAAGCTTCACAACAAATCAAATATTGGTTGGGTTTTTGATTCATTCAGCAATAGCGTATGTTCAATTTTTTTTTTCAATTTATTCTCGCTTAATAAGGTACATAGAATTTACAATGAGATTCACAATTTCATTTCATGATGAAAATTTCAGATCCGGCGCAGTAGCCTAGGCAGGATTGCCGTTTGCTATGCGTGCAGTCTGAAAATTTTCAAATAATAATAATAATAATAACGTTTATTCGCACAATAATTGACAAGATACATATACAAATTAGCAAATAAACAAAAGCCTATGGCTAAAAAAAATATTTTAATGTTTTATGTCTACTGCAATAATATACAAACAATACAATACTAAACAATAATAATTGGAAAGTGAATAAATGATAGTGTAATCCCATAAAAGAAGCCTTGTGCATGGGAAACACTGTAACATTGATCCACACCGTGTAATAACATATCATGGTGACAGTTGCATAGTTTTTTTTTTGGGGGGGGGGGAGTTATGAAGATGGAGTTTTTAGAACAAAAGTGGTATTTTGGCTATTTATAAATATGTACATGATCATCATACTAGGTAGATTGTAATACATATGTGATATTATATTAAGTTTCATCACTTTCGTGTCTTACGTGAGGGTTACATACCGGGGACTGGATAACAAATGGTGGTGGAATATTTGTTTTTGAGTACGTTTAGGTTGATATTGAATTTAGAATATCGTAAAATTTTTGTGGGAAATTTATAATGTATGATTTTGTTCCTGTTTTATACTTTTCCTGGTTGGATATTTGTTTCTTGTCAGGTGGGAGCGCGTTCAAAAATTTAGGACGAAAAAATGTTCTTTGTGTTAATGTTTTTTTAAACTGTTTCATGTCGACATTCATGCTCGAAGTGGATCTGGTTATTCGAGTTTTATTCTGCGTGTATTTGTATTGGTATTTATACATTTTTTTCAAACATTGGTGAGCATAGAGTAGTTTTAAGTTGAGAACTTTGGATTCTAGGTATAGTTTTTCAGTGGAGAAACGGCTGTTCTTTTTTAGGATAATTTCTAGCAGTGTATTTTGTGTTGTTTGTAGTAGGTTTTTTTTGAAGGCCCCATACGTGATGTAGTAGGATAGTATGGATTTAGCTAATGAGTTGTAGAGCATTATGAGATTGTTTTTGGATAGAATATCCCTAAGTTATAGAAGATGTGTATTAGTGTTCTAAGGCGTTTGTTTACATGCGTAATATGGTCGGACCATCGTATGTGTTGGTCGATGACTACGCCTAGATATTTTACATAGGAAATTTTTTCTATAGATGGGCAAGCACATAAGTTCTTGTGACAGTTACTGGAATGTATTTTTATTGATGAGACATTTGGTTGATTAACGATCGTGGTGTGAAGCTATAAATTCAGTATTTTCAATGTACAGGGTTTATTGAAATTTAACTAGGTATGTATTTTTTGTAGGTTTATTTCGGCGATATTCTTAACCTTCTCCCAATTCTCTCCCGTGAATACTAATGCTGTATCGTCAGCATAGCAGATAAGCTGACCTTCTAAACCAACTATTTTCGTAATATTATTGATGTATACAAGGAAGAGGATTGGACCC
The DNA here is from genome assembly GCA_018342105.1 of Gonioctena quinquepunctata. Taxonomy (NCBI): domain Eukaryota; kingdom Metazoa; phylum Arthropoda; class Insecta; order Coleoptera; family Chrysomelidae; genus Gonioctena; species Gonioctena quinquepunctata. Next base: position 131,005 of record JAFIRS010002682.1, on the reverse strand, counting down.
AGCACTGTTCCTTGGGGTACCCCTATTTTTACCATTGATTCATAGCTGACTTTATTTCCAATTTTTACTCTCTGCAATCTATTCGTTAGGTAGTTTGACATAAGGTCAAGAGGGAGTCGGCGAACTCCATAATGGCAGAGCTTGTTGAGTAAAATTTTGTGTGATACTGTGTCGAAGGCCTTGGCGAGGTCTAGAAAGACTGCTAAGCATTAAGATGACTCGTTCAAGGCCTTGACTGTTTGCTCTAGTAAATCCACAACTGCATTTTCAGTATTTGTGTTCTGGATGAAACCATATTGCCTGTCTGTAATGATCTTATGTTAACGGAAAAATCCTGTTAGCCTTTTTTTGATTACTTGCTCAAATATTTTTGCTAGGTTATTAATACTCGATATTGGCCTGTAGTTTATTGGTTGATAGCGATTACCTGACTTAAAAATTGGGGTAATGTTTGATTCTTTCCATTGCCCTGGTATTTTTCCACTTGTTAAGCATAAGTTAATTATATGGGTTAATGGGCGTATGATATATTCGTGTATAGTTATGATGGTTTTTACTGTAATTTTATCTGGGCCTGGGGAACATTTGTTTTTGAGATTTGATATATGAATAATTATTTCATGTTCTGACACAGGTTCTAAGAAGATGGTGGAGTCGTTTTTATCACTTACCGGGAGGTTTTGTTGTTGATTTGTTTTCTGTATTTTTTCAGAAATTTTTATACCAATGTTGGTAGAGAACTTATTCAATATGTTTGCTTTTTCTTTATTTTTCTTTGTGAATTTCCCGCTTTCATTGATTATTGGAGTGTTTTCTATTTGTTCATTTGATTTTTTATAACGACCAGTTATATCATTGATAACTCCGCATATTTTTTGTATTTTTTTCCTGTTTCAGTTATTTGATTCTGGTAGAATTAATTGTTTGTAGCGGTCGCGCGGAGCCCTATTTTCAGCGTTAAATTAAAATTATAAATAATAGAGATAGAGCTCCGTGAGTCAGGACTATTTTATTGGAAATTTCCTCCTGTTTAAGAATCTATTTCAGTTTTTGAGTTATTCCCAAAAAACCGAACCGCATTTTTATGTTTCGGTTTTTTGGTAATAACAATTGCAATTTTTGTCAGCAAAAAAAACAAAAAATGTCTTTCTCAGAATTGCATCCCGAATCGGGTGAGCTATTGCTCTGATTTTTTGGAGACTTGGAACTATTTTTCGCAGGAAACTCTATTCTCGACTAGTCTATAAAGCTACGAACTGATGTCATTGATTACTTCGCATTAGGGTTATTTACTATCGAAAACACGAACTGACTTAACAAATTGGTATCATCCATTCAGTAATGGATAACCCCAATACGAATTTATCGATGACATCAATTCGTAGCTTCTAAGTTCTTTATACAACGACGAATTTGTATATTTTCCTGAAGTTAGATGGGACCTTGGGAACTTTTATAATATACATAGAAATTTTAGATTATGTACTAAACAGCTCAATTGAAATATTTTCATTCATTCTTTGTATCTATGTTCAATAAAATAATCACCGCATTCTACGCAGTTATTAGCGACGCAGTATGCAACACTGTTACAATGACGAAAAGAACAAGCATGGTCAGCATCCAGCCACCTGGGTCCCAAGAAGCATCCATAACCGTGAACAAGACGCAGTTTTGAGTCAGGTTTCAGCACATCTATGAACGAATTCCCAACCAGAGGAGCGTTTATTGGTTGCACTTAGTTGCAAGACTCATTAGTATACTTAGTTGCACTTATTTGTATCACGTTAAATATTCATAAATGAAAGTATTTTTGATTTATTTCAGAAAAGTTGTTCTTGTGGCTAAGGCACTAACACCTATCTAGAAGGTAATTCACCATTTCACTGACATTTGCATTTGACGCCATATCCACACCTACATACATACAGAGTACATTATTGCTACAGAAAAGAGTTAATTTTCATCAATATTTTTCTAGGTATACCTATACTGACTACCCTAAATATTTTTGATTTCTTCTGAGAAAGTGTTTTTTGGGGCTAAGGCACTGACAAATTTGGCATAGTCAGTAGGATCGACGAATTTTCAGGTTCATATTTTCTCGAACACTATGATGGAATAGTTGATATAAAAAATCAAAAATTGATTTCGAATTTTAAAGAAGTACCTCTTTTCCAAGTTGAACAACAAATTCCAAAAGAGAATTTGAAAGTCGAGGGACTTCCAAACCCTAAATGGAAAACATAATTTCGATAGAAAACATTTCAATAGAATTTTTTTTTATTGCAAATGAAGAAGGAGAAATATCTGACCATGAAACCGAAGTAGCTCAGGAAACTGTCCTAGAAGAATTAACTAATTTTTCGAGAATTTTCAAAAAAAAATTATTGATTGATAACTCAAAATGTGTATTTACGAACGAACATCTTTCAGATAAGAGCCATAAAAATATTATAGTTTTCCCACAAAGAAACAAAACGACAGACATACATGAAAAAATATTTGAGGACATTTTCGAGAAAGAACCAAAGTTTCTTTGAAACAAAATAAATGTTTTGACTAGTAAATCAGCCAAAAACAAAATTATATTACATGATACCTATACCATATGATCCCGATAACGCTATTGAATATATGTTCCGTTCCTTGAACAGAGATCAACATATTTTTGAACCAACTCAAATCTATTATGTTGAAAATATTCCAGATTTTCCAATTCAAGAAATGTCATATATTTGGGCAGATAATGATCAAATTCACTTCAAAATTTGCCAAAATGTAGTTCGGACCCCAGATCAAGATCAAATTCCCCTAATTCCAGATCAATACCACAAGAGAAAAGCAAATTCTCATAGAGGTATTAATAAAACGTCATGAAGAGTTTGAGAAAAATATAACTGGCTGGGTCTTACCAAAGACGTAGAAAAATATGTGGAGGAATAAGAAGTATGTCAAAAAACTAAAATCTGCAGACAAAATTTGAATAATGGTTATAAATGAAACACCGCAAACTCCTTTTGGAAGAATTGATATTGATATTATGGATATTCCAATAAATAACGATGCTTCAACAATTTTAGACGAACTCATGAAATTCACACAAGCCTACCCAATGGTAGTAGTTAACACGCTTTTATTATATTTTTAAAATTCAATATTCATACCACGAGAGACTTATACCCTAAACGACATCAAATTGACCTTTTTAAGTGTAAATAATTAATGATTAGATCTTATCAAATAGAAAACCCTGATGAACATCCTTCAAATATTCTTCCATACGCGGTTATTTGTTATAATAATTCAAAAAACTAATTCTCATGGATTCCTCCCGTATGAGTTGATACCAGGACACACTTCAACCAGACCACCTTATACAATGAAAATGATCCAATAAAGAAATATTTTCTAGATTTGAATAATCGAATATTAAATTATTACCGAACAGCTAGACGAAAAACTTCTTAACAAAAAATTAAACCGACGAAATACGGAACTGAAAAGTAAAAAATAAAATAAACCTTAGTCTCAATAATTAAGCTCCTTAACTAATATGAGTAACTAATTTTGAGTCGGCGCCAAACGAACAAGCAAATGAATTAGGTAAGGCGTAAAATGATGGCATCGAGTTGGGCGGTGACATTCTGATAATTTTTTTGAAGTAATTTATTGATCTTCGTTGATTGTTTGTTTGGAAATTATATGGTGTAAATCATATATCACGATATACCACTCTACAAAAAAAAAACAGAATACCATGGTACAAAAACTATTGTTATCCAAGAAAGTATATCACGACTTTAATAAGAATGAATGATGCTATACAGCTCATCTACACCGGATTGGTATGAAACAATCCAATCTGTGTGAAACATGCAATGAAATAGAGGATTTAGATCATGTACTCTTCGGATGCAGGAAGTTCACTGATGAAATTATTGAACTATATAACAGGTTAATAAAAAAGAACATAAAAATGCCAATAAATATTATGATTTTATTAGCGCTCAATGAAAAACAGATAAGTGATTATATCATGAAATACCTAGAAGAAACAAAAATAACACTCTAAATGAATAGGATAATTAGGTTCGATTTATTGTCTCCATGGTGTTTCTCCCAACTGTATATATACCATCCCAACTGCGGTCTACCTGTATGTTTTATGTAAGATGCCTTGATCGACACCAGGGCGAGAAGCATGTAACTATGTCAAACTTCCTTAGGAACAAAAAATATGTAGATTGTTAAGCCGGTAAGGTAACCAATTACCATAATATAAAATAGTATACGAGTGTCGAAAGTAACATTTCTTGAAGCGAGAGACCAGTCATGTTCACGAGCTTCAAAAATGTTTTCGACGAGTGAAACGCTATACTTCTTCTACAACGCTGTTTATATTATAATAATATGCTGAAAAAGAACGATGAACAAATATTTTATTTTAAATTGAAAATAACAGAATTTCTTCAAACATTACTTATGATTTAAATATTGGTCAAACGTTACATTCGAGCAATTAGTCAAAATCATAGGAGTATTACAATCAATATTTTTATGTATTGAGGTAGACGATTCCACATCTGTTATGTTGTTAACTGATGTCACTCCAGATGAAGATGCGCCGTAATCGGATAGCGGTGTATTTTATATAGATTGTAAAATTGTGGTTTGTATTTGATATTTGCTGCTAACTGATTGATCAACATATCCCTCCGCAAAGTTACTAGATTTCCACCCTCCAAGCTTTTTTAATTGAAGTAAATCACCTCCTGCATCCACTAATAGCGTTGCGGAAGTTCTACGCGAACAATGCCCAGTATATTTTTGGGGATCAGGCAAGTTCAAATATTGAGCTATTTGCATAGGAAATTTACTGAATTTATTCATTCCCACAACCTGTCTAGTACACTTTCCGTTCTGGTAGTTAATGAAGAATCTTGAATTTATTTTGTACAAGTCTAGTGGACGGAGGTTCATATATATTTTAGAAATCTCGTAGAAGAACCCAGAAATGTGGTAGGAACGCGGTACTGTTTTTTTGTATTACGTACTGTAACTAAGAGTATCCTGCTAGTATCTTTTACATCATTTACTGTCAAATCTTTCAATTCATGGCAACGACAAGCCCCCGAAATTCCAAAAACTAAGGCTACCTACAAACGTTAATATTAATATCATTAAAAATTTGCGCAATAATAAAGTAATTAACTTACCTTGGTCATTAAGTATTTGGAGTCGGGTGCATTCTTTAAGAAAGTGTGTATCTCACCGGAAGAAATTTGTGTAGACTTTTGACTTTTAAAACCATCAGATTTTCGTTAAAAAAAAGAAAGTAACTTGGGATATTTACTGATATCGATTTTATTTTTAATCGATAAAGTGGTTCTCAACATCAAATACATAGACCATAGCGTCGATGACTTAATTTTTTTTGACAACCATCCAAAATATGCCAACATCACAGTTTCCAAAAATGAATTTACGTGATTATCTCTTTTTAGATTTTACTAGTAATGAATCCAAAGATATTTCCTCAGCTTGATTTACTATTTCTAGTGGTGTATTGGGAAAATCTAAATCACTCTCCGAATCAGAAATCATGACAACTAAAAAAACTAACAATGCTTTCAGTTCAAACTGACAAGTCTAAACAATTAACGAGGAACATCAAACTAATGAAACCAGGCAACTAGATAAAAATTGTTTTTAAATCTCACGTAATTTTTACGATTCTATTCTGCTTTTTAATTGAACAAAAGGTAAAATAATGCATTCTGATTATAGATATGATTCCTGTCTTTGTTTATTAATAATTTAAAGTCATCAAAACATTATATAGGAGGGCGGGAAATGATTGAAAACATAAATTGAACTTTCGTCACTAGAAACGAAAGTTCATGTTTAGAGAATTTCTCTCACTTGCGACAGAAATCTTTCGCTGAAGGTATTCTATTAGAAAATGACGTCATCTCGTAAAGGGTTTCAGAAGAATAACATAACAACATAGTATTGTGCAGAGACAAATAGCAGGAAGAGATGGCTGAATGAACATTGCACCCTTATGCCAAAACAGAAAAAAACATAATGGATTCTTAAAAAGCTTAGTATTATACGGATAAACTTTCTCTATGCAGATGTTGGAACTCTGTCTACCCACACAGTAGGTACATTATTGCTGAAGAGAGGGGTTAATTTTCATCAATGTTTTTTTTTTAAACTCTGACTATCCTTTTTGTTGGCATTTCTTCCCTATACCATTATCATCAAATAACTCCCAGATTCATATGATCTAGATGATTTCTGTGAAGACACCGACATTGAGACCGAAATGAATCCCATTTCCCTTCATTAGATCTCCTTGATTTTTTTTTGTATGCTTTAGGTTTCAAAACCCCCACTCTTTCCATGTGTTACAACATGCAATATGTGATCTCTGTTCATTGCTCCAGTTTTATCAATGAGCAAAACATGCAATAACTGTAGGACTGGGTGTGGTGAAGAGATACACATATTAATCCAAGAAATATAATTTATACCATATTTTCCAAAAAAGACAAACATAAATTTGTATCACCGTCTCCAGTCATATCAACACCAGACATCTATTTGCCGTGGGTATCTGGAATCCATTGTCCTCCAAGAGCACCTTCTACGGCTCCTCTTGATACTCCATGACCTGCAATTCCAGCACCCCATCCAAGTCCAGCTCCCAAGCCGAGTCCAGCACCTCCCCAGCCCAGTCCAGCACCTCCCCAGCCGAGTCCAGCGCCAGCCAATCCAACGGGACCGACCCCAAGACCTACGGCAGGAGCGCCTATAATGCCAACTCCATGACCAGCTACGGGCACATCAGGGATCCATTGGCCTCCAAGAGCTCCTTCTAATGCGCCTCTAGCGTCAATGCTGGCGGTGGTGTAAGCCACGGCTACGAAGAGGATTGCTACGGCCTGAAAAACGGAGGAAATATGGGATTGCATTTTCTATACTGCCGCGAAATTTTATTGACAAGTGGTCCATGACAACGTCATGATATTAGGATTTGCCTTGAAAAATGTTGAAGTATTCCTCAGTAATGAGTTTTAATTCATTTTGATGTAAATAATTGTTGCGTTCGAAATCCCAATATTTGTAAATCAAGTTGGAAGAACAAGGGCTGCTTTATTGGCGTGCACTAAGCAAATGAGGTAGGTGCGTTCAATATGCCCATGCTGGTAATATGCTCACCCGGTGCAATTCTAAAAAGTTTAGCTTATTTGCTAATAGAGGGCGGTCAACACTCCAATATTCCGTACGTACAGCACTACGAGCCAAATCTGTGTTTATTAGTCTCTCCAGAGAGGTTGAAGGGAAGGCATACGTTGTCGGTGCTATCGATTATATTAAATGATAGTTTGAGAACTAAAGAACACGCTTTAATAGAAAACGAAACTAAAAAGTAGAAAATAATTTCAAATGAGTTTGAAATAAGAATACAGTGATTAACAACAAATTTATTTCATCGTAAAAGCGTGGGATGCTTGATGTCAATTGTTGTTAATATTTCATGGACAGATATTGGTAAAAGTAGAATCATTATGAAAATATCTTAAAAAGCACCCTACGCTTTTTTACGATGAAATAAATTTGTTGTTAATCACTGTATTCTTATTTCAAACTCATTTGAAATTATTTTCTACTTCTTAGTTTAGTTTTCTATTGAAGCGTGTTCCTTAGTTTACTATTATTTATTTTCAACTTTTAGTTTTGTTCTCTATTGAAGCGTGTTTTTTAGTTCTTCAAACTATTATTATTATTATTAAATTTTTTAACTATCATTCTCCAATTTTGAATAGAATCGGACCATAATCACAAAACTCGTCCGCCATTTTGGAGCCGCCATCTTGAATCCTTCAATTTTGACAAAATAATTATAAACTCCGACCCCAAAAACCCCCACATACCAATTTTGAATGGAATTGGACCCATGATCACAAAATTCGTCCGCCATTTTGGAGCCGCCATCCAGAATTTTTCAATTTTCACACAAGAATGATAATATTGGACCCCAAAAACCCCCACATACCAATTTTGAATAGAATCGGACCATAATCACAAAACTCGTCTTCCATTTGGATCCACCATCTTGAATTTTTCAGTTTTGACAGAAGAATCATAATCTCTGACCACGAAAACCCTCAGATACCAATTTTGAAGCGAATCGGACCATAATCACAAAACTCGTCCGCCATATTGGAGCCGCCATATTGTTTTTTTTCGAACAAAAATTTCTTAATGTATTGTCACCGGAATTATGTACACCTGCCAAATTTCAAATCATTCGTACGTCTGGAAGTGGGTCAAAATCGCGCCCAAAGGAGTCGGTTACAAACAAACATAAAGCGTGTAAAAATAAAACGTGCTTTAATAGAGTGTGGATATTGTGTATGTTTGTTTACAATAACTGTAAGTACAGCATTTCAAAATACGCCTTTTTACCATTGTTTTAGTATACTACCTTTAATAAAAAATTTAATAAATTACCGTTAACAACTTTTAAGATGCATTTTCTGTTTCGGTCGCTAATACGCCCATCGTTAAGGGGAGTTAATATGGCCTATGGCAGAGATATTGGGGTTTTTTTGTTTTGTTTTATAAAGAGTTTCCTTAGTTTAAGAATAATTTATATATTTTTAAAATAGGCTTTGTATTATTTTGATAATTACTTCTTGTACTCTCAGTACTAAGTGATGTCTACCTACTAGTGTGAAGTTTCAAGTTTAATTTTTCAGGTAAATTAGAATTTTGGGTTTGTTTAGTTTGTTGTCATCATTCAATTTGTTTTTCCAAATAAATATACTTGCCATATAAATATGTTGTTTTGCTCTTGATGAAATTAATCATTGGGCACATTAGGAGCATGCCATGGGCATATTAACGACAGGGTTGGTAATATGTCCAGTAAGACTAATTTAAAAAAAATATCAAAGATTAAATCATCCATTACTGTCCAAACATCACTTCTTTGGTTTAAAATGTACGCTTTCTATAAAAAACCGAATTGAATATTTTGCAATTTTTAATTTTTATCAAGGATTTCGCTTCACATGGGCATATTCCCCGCAACACTGCTAGATGTCTAGCTTCCATTACAAAAAAAGGAAAAAAGTATATAAGGCTTTTTAAAAATTCAACCCTAAAGGGGAAAAATGAAGGTTGAGAGTTTGTATAGTAGTTTTGAAGATAGGATCTTTAAAATTTGTATTGCTTGAAATTGAAGAAACACATGTTTCAGTGTTTTTGGAAATTCAACGCCTAAAGGAATGAAATTGGAGGTGAAAGTTTGTATGTGGGTTCCATTAGTTTTGAAGTAAGAGTCATGGAAATTAGTATTTGGGATTTTTTTTTTCAAATAAAGAAAGATTTATGCCAGGGTTTTTGAAAATTCAACCCTAAACGATGAAATGGGGGTTGACATTTTGTATGGAAGTACAGTTAGTTTTGGAATTACAAATGAAGTAATACGTGTTTCGGTGTTTTTTTAAATTCAAACCCAAAGGGGGTAAATAGGGGGTTGAAAACTCGTATAGAAGTACCCTCAGTTTTTGCGATAGAGTCATAAGAATTGGCATTTGTGGTATTTTTTACAAATGAAGAAATACGTGTTTCGATGTTTTGGAAATTCAACCATTACATGGGAGATAGTTTGTATGCGGGTTCCGTTAGTTTTGAGGTTGGAGTCGTGGAAAAAAAACCTATGAATGTTGATCTAGAAATTCACGCAGGCAAAGCCGTGGTTATAATTGTCTATGTATCCACTTTGCTCCGTTTTTCTCTCATTTATATACTTTTATATTTGTTTCTTGTATTTAATATATGAAATATTGAGCCCTTGGACAGCGAAATTATCGGTAAATGACAACAAAATTAACAAATTATTTCCATTCCCAGGATTTCTATTATCGAAATTCTGATTGATAAGAATCGAATTGATATTTATAAATGATTTTGGACTGATTGTGAGGCTAAGGATGGCTAGATATAATCTTTTTTGAAACCCATTAATTATGTGGTTTTTTATAGTTACCTCATAGTTGGATCTGGAAAGGTTAGAAAAACTAAAACCACTATTAGTCTTTAGCTGACGTTTCGACTAATATAATGTCACAATAGGAAATGCGATTATAAAAAACTGTGGATTATTGAAAACCTAAGATCAAGCGATGAAAAAAAAAGGCAAAAATAAACAATAATAGAATATATATACAAATTCTGTCTGTAATATATACAAATTCAACGAAAATCAATGCACATCAATGCATTACGAAACGAATATATAAAACAACGAATAGAAGGATCCTTGAATTGAAACCTCAATCGAAAGGGATTTACATATATTCTGTATAACTTGTGATTATTTTCGAAATGAATGAAATTCATATATGGATATTGAAGCAGAGTAAGCTTCTGAATCAGAGTTACATTTGAAGGATTTCTCTTAGATATTTCTGGAATAGACAAGGTATGTATGACCATAGGCGTCCATGATTCGATATAATCGAGAAAAATCGGTTCATGGTATGCTTTCAATTCACTTATTCAATGGGAATTGTGTGAAAATTAAGTATCTATTTTTGTATTTGTATTGTTTTGATATTTTTAACATGGACCACATCGATCTTTCTTGTAGATTCGTTATTTTACAAAATTTCTGTTTCTCCAGAGAGTAAAGTTCTGTATGTTCTACCAGGCCTATTTTATTCGTTTTTTTAGGAGGATTTTGTCGACAAGAATGTATTGAAGATCCAGTGAATACGATGCCAGGCTTGCATCGATGTTATAAATGAATTCTGGTAGCTTTTAATTGAGACTGGTATGGAAAATCGAGTAACAATCTTGATGAAAATGTATTTTTTTTCAGTTAGGGTCTGTTTAAAATATCTATAATATGTACTCCAATGTCTAGCGTGGTTTTAGCCGGGGATATAGTTGTTTTCTCTTAGATATTCCCAAAAAATTATTTCATTTATATCGTGGATTTTTAATTTCTTTTTCCATTCATTATTCAACTGAGAATGTTATACTTTTCACTATACTCCAATTCTGAAATATTGTCCTGCCTGTCCAATATACACATTTCCACATACTGCTCATGGTATACCGCCCTCGAGTTCTCTGGGCGTTTCTGTGTTCGATTTTTCATAGTATTTGCTTCAAAAAATCAAAATGAAAAAAAGTTTTTTTTCTTGAAATTGCTGAAGAGTTGAAGAAATGGCATTTGATGGGCATGTTCTACCAATAAAAAGGCTAATTTTTTTGTGATCTTATAAAGGAGTGAATCATGCAATCTCTATCCCATTTTTTACCAGAACTTTTTGACCAAACAAAATTTCCCAATTCAAAAAATATGTGTTGAAAAGAACGATTCTTTGCAAAACTTTTTGAACTCCTGTGTTGTGTCCGTAAAAGCAATAGTTTCCTGATGAAAAAATTAAATACAACATTGTGCATGAACGGATCTTCTGTAAATGGAATCGAAAAAATCTAGAAGGTGGCTGTCACGTTTTATTTGCACAACTTGTGACTTCAATCGTAATATTTTAAAATTATTCCGCCAGTTTCAACTTTTAATGTAGGCATGTACCAGTATCATGTTTTGTTTTAATAGAATATCAAATTAAAAATACAAGCAAAACAAAATTATGTGTATAACAACAAAGAATATGGCAACAAGATCAAACGCAACGGAGTTATAAGAAATGATCGAAATGACCACCTCCAACCATTAGACAGGAATCAATTCTTCGTCTCACAGACTGGCGCAAACGTTGAAATATTCCTGGTGTGTTTTGAATTGTCTCGCAGGCTGTAATGATGCGATTCCTTGAACAATCCACACATTCAATGGGGGCCGTATAAACCAAGAACATAAGATGACCCCAGATACAAAAGTCCAAGAGGTTGAAGTCTGGAGATCTGGGAGGCCAAGGTTGAGGTCCTGCTCTGCCTATCCAACACACACACACACACACAGAGACAGACTTTACTCTGGAGATGGTCTCAATTGTCTTGGGGAACCTCAAAACGGATATTTCCGTCAGTATCTCGTTTTGTTTTCGCACGATTACATTACCTATTACTAGTTTCGTAATTTGATATCAGACATTTTTTTAGGATGAAAATGAAGTGTTCGAATATGAATAATTCAAAAACAATAGTAATAGAAATACATCCACTGGAGTTTATCCCAAGTCTCGAGCAAAATCTGTTTCTAAACGAAAAAATGGACTGAATGGAATACTATAGGTGAATAATGGGAAATATCCTGAAGACATAATTTCGAATGAATGTTTCCTCATCCTTCCAATGTTGATCTTTTTCACCTCACCATTTTTCGTTATATGAATGATATTCTATTTCGAAACAGGAATGAAAGCCGATCAAATGAGAAAAAATTGTATTTGATAAATATATCATTTTTTGTTCCATGAAGTTGGAAAGTGTGATATTATGAGAAGAGTACTGGACATTCTAATATCATAAGGAAAGGAAGTGAATTATTATGAAAAGGAAACCTTTTGGCAACATAAAAAATTATATTTTCTAGTATTTCATTTGTGTATGAAGAATTCATGCGATATGGAGAAAATAAATAATCAAATATAGGAATCGAGAGGGTATGAGAACCTAGTCATTAAAATAATTTGCAATTACGCTGATTAATGTGAGAATTTGGAGTACTATCGAATTTAATAACATTTCTACAGACCTATTTCGCATTTTCGGGTGGAGTCCTACTTCAGGGGAAAATATTGTACACATAGTAATTTAATTTTTGAAGAGCACCCTCGGAAATCGTTCAGGATAATTAAGTTTTTGAAGCTTCTTCAATGATGGATTGTAACATTATCTGGCAATTCTTGAAATGAATTCCATCAAATAAAACACTATTGTGAGGATAATTTATGGAATAAAAACAATTTCAAACGAACTATGAAAGAATATATTATTTCTTTGAGGATTGGATGGATTTCTCAATGAAATAATCAATTAGTTTATTAAAAATGTCTATATTACGGATTTTCATTGATTTTTCGAGCTTTTCAGAAAATTTTAACTTACAGAGTTAGGAAATACAATATCGTCGAGAATTTTCCAACCCATTCTCGAATTGTGATTATTGTTTTGCCAAGAAAATTATAATGATAAGGTAAATTATATTGAAAATCTTAAGAATGCACTCACCAAAGTGTTCATGTTGTTCTGTTGATATGGAACAAGTGATACAACAAATAACTGCAATTGCACTGTATTTTATATAATGACCAATAACCTTGTCCACGCCCAACTAGGACACCTAACAAGTATCAATCCACTTCACGCATGCATGAACTTGGGAGAGTAAACGTAAAAAAATCGAAGATATGCGAAAAATAGCCTTATACTTGTATTCTCGGGGGTTTGCGTCATAGTTGATCTTATCGACAGCCGGGTTGAAGTGAAGGACAGAGAACTACTAATTTTTTATATCACCCTGGTAACAATTTTTTGTTGTCAGCATTTGTAAACCAAGTTATTTTGTTTTTTTTTGGAGTTTCCATATCATCAATGATGCAAATGAGAAGTAATAGATTTTCAGATACAGTATGGAATTAACTAACGTTTTAAAAATAAGGTTGGCTCTATATATATATATTACATTGACTGATAGAGATTCATAATTGATGTTGAAACCTTAAAAAAACGGTGTGAAATTAAAATATACAAATATATATATATATATATATATATATATATATATATATATATATATATATATATATATATATATATATTGGTATGAATATTTATTTTTAAACCTGTATTATCAATGAGACCAATTACATCTTCAATTAATTCTCCAAACAGTAAAATAACCCAATATATCACCAAAATTTTGACAGATTCTTATGATACTAACAATCCCTACTATGTTGATGATTCTTTCAAATTCAGTGAATTCATCAATAATATGACTCTACCTGAAAGTTATATTATCATAAGTTTAGATGTAGTATCACTTTTTACTGATTTACCACTCAATTTAGTAAAAATTAGCATAGAAAATAAATGGGATATTATTTCTAATTACTGTCCTTTTGATAAAAAAACTTTCATGGATGTTATTGATTTTATATTTGATTCAACCTACATGATATTTGATGAGAAGTTCTATGAACAAATTTTTGGCACTCCTCAAGTATTTCACTAATTTTGTCCAGCTTTGTACTAGATGATCTTCTTAATGACTGTTTAAAAAGAGTAAACTTCGAGATCCCTTTCCTAAAAAGATATGTTGATGATCTCATACTTTCTGTTCCTCAATATAAAATTGAAGAGATTCTTAATATTTTTTATTTATATGATGACAACATACAATTCACAGTAGAAAAAGAAAACAATAACTCAGTTCCATTCCTGGACTCCAAAATTGAGTAAAGTCATCAACAACAAAAATATAAAAAAAGCAAAAACGAATATAAAAACAATTTTCAATCTCCATACTGAATTGAAAACACCAATTCTAAAGGAATTCCAATCAAATATTGTTTATAAAATACCATGTATTGATTGTGATAAAGTTTACATTGGTCAAACAACACAATTATTTAAAGATAGAATCACAGGCCACAAAAGTGATTGTAGGAGGTTTATAAGATCTTGTGCGCTATCCATTCATTCTATTGACGAGGATCATCGTATCGATTACAATAATTCCGAATTTTTTTATTTTGAAAGTGTCTTATCTAAAAGACTTCTTTTAGAAATAGTACATATAAATAAAAATGAAAATAAAATAATTGATAAACGAACAGATATTGATGATCTGAGCTCTATTTACACTTACATTTTTCAAAAACAAAATGAACAGCATTCAAATAATAATCTTTAATAAAAATTTCCATCTGTATATATATTTTGACATTTTGTAAAAAGTCAAATGACACTGTCTAACAATTTTTCCTCCATGAAAGAAACTTCTGATTTTGATTTTTCTATAATGGAACACCCTGTATATTATTCCATATTTCAATTCTTCCATATTTCAATTCTTCTCAAAATTCTAAATGAAATTGATATAGCACATCATATCCTTAATTCAACCGTTTTCAAGATATCGAATTTTGAAAATAACTTCATACTACTCTCAAATTTATTGAAGAAAAAGTCTGAAATGATGGATATTCATTATGAAAATTACACAAGGAGGAGTATTATGGTTATGATTAAATTTTAATTATTATTTTTTATGAGAAAATAGAGAAGAATAATTGTTCAGGGTTGATAAAAATCCATGAAACGAAAAAAAATATTTTTAATGAATGTCCTGTATATTTCAAATTTCATAAAATCATTGGTTATGCCAGAAAAAAAAAGAGAAAAAACAAGTTTTAATAAACAACAAATATTTTCTTTGGAATTCTATTCAATAAGGTGCTCGAAGTGTTTACCATTTACCTCCTGACAGTAATGAATTCGCTGAATAACATTTTGGAGTGAATCTAGAATCATGTTGGGAGGAATGGTGGAAATTTCATGCCTTATCCTTTCTTGCAACTCTTCGATATTTTGCGGCCTATTTTCGTAGACTGAATTTTGTATGTAACTCCACATAAAAAAGTCAAGTGAGGAGACCTAGCTGGCCATTCAATTGCCCCCCTGCGTCCAATCCATTTATCAGGAAAAGTTTCATCTAGATATGCCGTACCATACGTCTAAAATGAGGAGGAGCTCCATCTTGTTGAAACCATATTTGTTCTGTCGGCAAATTGGGATTGTTATGGTTCGGGAATAATCGTCCAAGCTCTGGAATAATATGCTCTTGCAAAAGTAATAAATATCGTTCAGAGTTCAAATTTCCGTTTATAAATTGGGTCCTATGACGTGTCCACCAATAATGCCACACCAAACATTCACTTTTTGTGGTCGTTGAGTGTGAACTTCCTCCATCCAATGTGGATTTTGGTCTGATCAATACTCACAGTTGTGTCGGTTGACGTGCCCGTTTATACAAAATGTAGATTCGTCAGAAAACAATATGTGGTTGACAAAGTTGACATTTTCATTCAATTCATCCAAAATAACTTCACAGAACTCTATTCTACGATCCAAATCGCCTTCGCTCAATTCTTGTAACAAAAGAATTTTATATGGATGGAATTCTTGCAGTTTGCAATTTTTTTGAATGGCATATCAGACTCATGGCCCTCTGTTGTGTCGAATTTATTGGATTTTCCACCACATCTAACATGACATTCAAAGAATTTTATTCATTTGTAACGCTTACTGGTCTTCCACTTTTTGGTCGATCATTGACACCTCCAGTTTCATGAAAACGCTGCGATGTTTTGAAACGGTTGATTCAGAAAGAGGTTTCCGATCGGGATGCAATTCATTAAAAATATCCACTACTTGATCACAACTTCCTCTTCTATCACCATATCCTATGATCATTGAAATTTCTATTCGCTCGGTTTCACTTAAACGTGCCATTTTTGCGCGAAAATTATCCACAGTAATAGTGAGTTTATACAGCAAGTAAAATAAAATAAGAAATAAAATAAAGTAATTTGATAAGTTAAAACTACACAACATCCATAACAAGTTTATACAGAAATAAAATAAAATAAGAAGTAATATAAAATAAGAAGTAAAATAAAAGATGGTTAACTTTTATCTTTTATTTTATTTTACTTTGATTAGTTGTTAGGCACATAATTTAGACAAATTGACGAAAGTTGATGATAAATGGACATGATATAATACTATTCAGTCCTAGTATATGTTTTTGTTTTCATAACTGGAAAATGGTGTGTTCAGTGCCATTTTTTTAAATTTTGTTTTTGGCCAATAATGTCTCTAGATGACGAAAATTTTATTATATTGTTAGTGTTGTCAACAGTAGCCTATTTATTATTTAATGAACAATAACAGGGACCAATTTTACAAG
Organism: Gonioctena quinquepunctata; assembly: GCA_018342105.1. Taxonomy (NCBI): domain Eukaryota; kingdom Metazoa; phylum Arthropoda; class Insecta; order Coleoptera; family Chrysomelidae; genus Gonioctena; species Gonioctena quinquepunctata. Next base: position 114,033 of record JAFIRS010002682.1, on the reverse strand, counting down.
TATACATCATTGAAATTGAGGTAACCTCAACATAAAATCCCAAATTTCGATTGACAGCTTCTTACTTTTTACATTAATTTACTCAGCTCTATAAACACTCTGAAAATTATTATTTCTTATTTTACTTTATTTTATTTCTTATTTTATTTTACGTGCTGTATAAACTCACTTTAAATGTATTTTTTTGACATGTGTTGTCAAGATCATCACTGTTAGACAAAAGAACGATGTGGCGGTGTTATGGAGCTAGAAACTTTCAAAGGTAACTTGATTGACTATAAACTAAATGGACTAAAATATTTTTTCTACGTTCATGCAAAAAACAAAACTTAATTGAACTATGTTTAGTGAAAAAACTGGTTCTTCATTGTACTAGTGCAATACATTTTTTATTGCACTCATCTGTCATTCTACTACAGCATCTTGTGATCATGACAAACATAAACGTGCAATTTATCAAAAATAAAGTTTGAGTAAAATTGTTCCTAACATAGGTATTAGTTGCTAACTTTCTCAATGCAAATCGATAGTGCTAATTAATTATTGAATATTTTGCTATTAAATTACGTTTTTCATTTTCCCACACTTAGTGCCACCTGATAAATAAAATACTTTTTTGTTTTTGCATGAAAGTACAAAAAATATTTTATGCAACTCGTGCAAAAAGTGTTTATTGCACTCGACGTGTTGTCCAACTCGGCCTAACGGCCTCACCGAACAACTTCACGTCGAGTGCAATAAACACTTACTTTTTGCACTTGTTGCATAAATAACTATTTGTATAATTATAAGGAAGTTATTTTCAAAATTCGATATCTCGATAACGGTTAAATTTAGGATATGATGTGCTATATCAATTGTATTTTGAATTTTGAGAAGAATTGAAATATGGATTAATACACAGGGTGTTCCATTAAAGATAAAGCAACTTTGTTTCGTCATGACTTTTTGACTGATCCTGTAGAGTTAATTTTTCTTTATTGGAATAGATTGTAAAAAACCCTAAAACATTTTGTGTCTTAACATTTTTCGCTAGCTATCTTACTTTAGGAGAAAATTTCATTATCGAGAATTATCTCGATATAAATATTGTGATATGCACTTCCGCAGTTGGTAACTAAAGTGTTTATCAGCACAGAACTTTGTATTTGGAAAAGATGGAATGGATGGTGTCATTCATTGGTGAATTGGGCTTACTGTAAATGAAAGCAACGTTTTATTGCACAATAGCAAACATTATGAGTGTTGTTTTTCGATTATCTGTATCTGATGTGTCGCTATTCACTTCTCAATGGTATAGATTTTTTCATCCGTTTTATACACTGAAAATCACACAGAATGCTGATAGACAACAAAGTGATGTTTATACAAACGTTTAATTTCATATGAACATCCTCAAATAAATTCCATCTCCCTAATTATCACTGAAAGTACAAGTTATGTTCTTCGAATCGATTCACTCCATTCGATGTCATTTTCCTAATTCCTTCAGTATCCATTCATTTTTTTATGGCGGAAATGATCGGATCAGGAAGGAGAAAATCCGATCGGGTGAGATTTATTATTTATACAAGTAGAATACTATAATTTTTTACGTCTTCATAGAATAATTGTAACTGAAAATTCTGTTTTTTTTTTCATATAGTACTTCTGTTTATTTGATGTTCAATACCAATACCTCGTTTGTTTCCGTTAGTTGTACCTTGTATATATTGCGGAAAATTACTCTTCTATCAAACTGTAAGATATTCAGAAGATCTATTTATTGCATAATTCCTTGGAGTCTCCCATTAGCATCCCGTGCTAGTATTCATAGATGGTTCCTACTAACTTTAATGTGTGTGAAGCTGTATTGCTACCACAGTAGAATTTTATTATTTATTGATCGTTCTTGTTTTTCGAATCTAGCCAGCATACCTATCGTTATTACAACATTCGATGTTTAGTTGTACTTGTGGTTTCTTAGCCATCAAATTCGACAGATGATATTCTGTTTGATGACAACTGAGTCTAATATAATAACCTAACCTTTTTTAGATGGAATAGAGTCAACAGAATCCAGAATCCACCTGTACTCGTAACAAACACCTATCGATGCAAAACATTCATCAATGTATAATGTTGGATATTTTCGTGGATATTCATAGTATGTCCATTAACTCCAGTAATTCGAAAAGTGCTGATTCAGTTCCTTATAGAATATTTTACTCCATCCTTCCGTGCCACCACTTTTCAACGGAAGAACGGCATAATGGTGGTTCGCACCAATCGACAATTTTTCACTCTAGCCCGGACAAAGGGTCAAATAAGTGACACATGTTGCCAGTTCTTCGACAGACTGTTTGTTCTCCGGCTGGAAAAAAGTCCTATGAGGAAGGCAATATTATTAATCTCACATTGAACGCTCACACCATGCCCTTTGATGATGTTTCCAACGGTTTATTAAGCTTGGTGATCTATTTGTGGTGAATCAGATTTCTATGATGTGTAATAAATCACCAGTTACATTTTTGAAATATTGATTTCAGGAAATATAACCTTTCTATAATAATGATTATAATAATAACGTTTATTCATAGATATAACAATACAGTTATACAAAAACAAGTGAATAAACAAATTTAAACAAACATTTGAAACATAAGTATTGTGCATACTTGTATGTGGTGAAAAAAATACATAAATCAAAATATAACCTAATTATATTTTAAATATATAAAGTTTTTCAGTTGAAATAATTTTTATTGTTTTAGCTTCCTATCATTTTGTGTATTTTTGTTCTGTCCGTTTCATTAACAAGTATTAAAATTTGAATTTTGAAGCGTTTCAAAGAAGTTTCATCGATTATTCTCAATGGTTCTTGACTGAATAATTTAGGTACCGAATAGGAGTAACTTTTTTTGACCTATTGTTTTAGCAACTATTGGTATACAATATTGATTCTTCGATCGAGCGTTTCCATCGTTCTGAGTGGTAAGTAAGTTTTTCTACGGCTATAATACTGAACTGCCTTTTTCAAACTGTTTTTGACTAAACAATGAAGTACATTGTATGTTTTCAATTTCATTTCCTTATCTGATAACACAATGGAGTCATTGTGTTATTGTTGGTCATTAAATCACGTCTCCCATGGAAAGCAAGGAAAACTGAAGACCTCTGTCAATTCAAATTCATCAAAACTTGTCAAAGTTTAAAGGTATGATGAGCAGTGAAATTGACGAACTAACTCCTCCAGACATAATTGCAGCCGCAAATCAGGCATGTATAAACTTGATTCCGGAAGTATCGAGAGAGAAATATGAAAAAGCCTACAAATCCTTCACATATTGGCAAAAGCAAAAGGTCACCGCGTCAACTTCAGAAAATGTATTACTTGCATACTTTGATGAATTGTCTCAGAAATTTAAATCCTCAACTTTATTGGCGCAATATTCCATGTTAAGGACCATGATAAATATCAACAGAACTGTAGACATTGGCAACTATTCAAAACTTAGAGCATTCCTAATGAGAAAATCAAACGGATACAGGCCGAAGAAATCGAAAATTTTCTCCACTGATGAAATCGATAAGTTTATGAAAAACGCTCCTGATGACATACATTCACTTGATAAGGTAAGTTATTATTTTTTTGAGTGAATTGGCTAAGATTGAAAAAAATTACAATTAATACTTCATTATATGACATTAAGCAAAGTAGCTCAGCGGTACAACGCTAGCGCAATTATCATTTTTACTAGAAGTTGAAGGTTCGAGCCCACGCAGTGCATTTTTTTTTATTCAATAGGTTATTTTTTATTTTATTTTTTCAGGTCCTTTTAACCATGGGGATTATGGGTGCTTCTAGAAGGGATGAACTTTACAAAATGAAAACAACATATTGTAGAGATTTGGGTTCCACAGCAATTCTTGTACAAATACCAAATAGAAAAACCAAAGTTCCAAGAAAATTCACTATAACAGGTGTTTTTTATGATATTTATAAGAAGTACAGGGAGCTCCGTCCTGGACACGTTGGACAAGATTATCTTTTTCTAACTTATCAAAAAGGAAAATGCTCAATACAAAGAGTTGTTATTAATAAAATTGGTTATACGGGAAAACGAATAGCTGAATACTTGAAACATCCAAATCCTGAACTATACACTGGTCATTGCTTCAGGAGATCATCAGCAACATTACTAATAGACGCTGGCGAAGATATCACCTCACTTAAGCGACATGGAGGTTGGAAATCAACCAGAGTTATATTGACGAGTCAATGAAAAATAAATATGACATCGCCAATAAAATTGTGAGTTCGATTAATAAATCTGAAAACCTATCATCTACTTCAATGTCATATAATTTTGAAAATGAAGAAATATCAAATGTGCCATTGCAATGCCCAAATGCTTCACAGATCACATTTAATCATTGTAACAATATAACTGTAAATATTGCGAATAAGTAAATTAAAAAAAATGTGAATCAGAACATTGTGCAGTTATTCAATATGTTTCCAATTGTAAATGGAAATGTTCTATACAATTAAAATTGAGGAAAGTGAGTAGAATTGGATTTTGATCGTAAAAATGGATTTGCTTGGTAACTAGAGTTTCAGAACAATTCTTAAGGACACATAAATGAAAATCATTTTTATCTCGATAACTATCATGGTCACAAAGTATCATGAACATGTAAAGGAAGGCTGACTTATATATTATATTGATATTATATAAAATCTTTCGATATGGTTTACATATTGTAATACTATATTAGAAAGATTATGACCTTCATGCATAATGATATAATGACTACACTAAGACCACAGAACGACCCTTTTGCGACTGGCTTATATAAGTCTATATTGGCAAGTCATTACCACTACTTTATAACGTCGATGTGACGTCGCAAAAGTGTGCCTTTTTGTCGTATTGGCATACATAGCGACGTCTTAGCATATTACAAGACATAAGTCATGGACTTTTGCGAAAGGTCTAGTAGACGTCTGTACAACCGAATTATGACCTCTGTGTGCTACCTGGGTTTATTGTTTTGGATAGTGGCAGCCTGTTTAAAAACGCGGAAAATTTCCTTATTCAGGTGACCATACCAGCCCTTCGGGCTCACCCTAACGGTATGCCAATGGTTTTCAGAGATTTTTTTTAAATTCATTACGAAACACATGGCATCCTGATTAAAATGGTACCTTACACATAATTTTCGAACAAATGACGAATCATTTTTTAATATGAAGGATGACTCTTTGATTCATGCATTATTATCATGGGAATATACGGACAATATTGTTCTTTATAAGGCATACTGAGTAAAATCGTATCTCAAAATCTGTCACAATCCCCCGGTCTAATAGTTTTGGTGCGAGTTAAAAATAGGTTCTTTGGGTTGTTGTTTTAGACATAACTGGTGTTGTATTGGTGATTTGGTAACTGACTTGGTTGCTTGTGTGAGTGGTATCTGATTCATGAGTTGTAGTATATAATTGCCTGATATAAAATATGTCTGTTTCAGGGGTTTTTCGAATTAATCAGAATTAAAAACCTCCCCCATTACTCCCACAGTTCCACCTATTGGGATCAAAACTATTGGGGGTTGTAGACGAATATGATGTTATATTATTTTTGTAGAAATATTCGTTGCTATTTAATCGGAAAACTTTATATTCCGAATGAGAAAGGAACTCTGAATGAAACAATCATGTTTTACAGTCTTTCTGTGTATGATTTCCCACCGATAAAATTTTTCATCGTGTTACAGAGCGGAAATAATTGTATCTGGGTCAATCCGCGAACAGCTTATTACATATTCAGAATCTGTAATTGATGATATTGTAGAACGTACCGTAGAGTGAATTTTTATGATTGATTTAGCTTGGTGCGCAATGTGGTTAAAACCGTCTGGGGAAAATAATTCGTGGAAACATAGTATGATGTAGGTGAAAAAATAACGAATAACAAACAAGCGAACACAGTGTGGTATGCGGATAGTCAATATACTGTGCGGAACCATTGAATAATTAACAATTTTGTTGAAAATTGTTCCGTGGGCCATGTATCGAAGCCGTTGATAGGAAACCAAATTAGTCGGTTGGGTATTATTTATTTAATTTATGATCTGGATTGGATGAAACAACTGTAATGAACCAATAACGGCTGCCTGACGCAACATATGTTATTCAAAATGGGAGTCACAATACGAAAAACGGGAGACCCATCAATGTTGTTCATTGATTTGTCCTTGTATACAACTCACAGACAGCGTTTTGTAACACTGTATCTGACATATCAGACATGTTTCGTTGAAAAACAGTTAGTATTTTAAAAAAAGTAACGATTTATGTACTCGTATAGCTGTAGAGGTTGATTCCAGACATTTACTAGCTGAAAATGAATGAATTTTCCGTTCTTGGATGATAACTCAAACATGCTATACGTTATAAAACATTTCCATTTAAACCTAGTTACAATACTGGTAATCGAACAGTAAAAGGAAGTTTGTGCTCTCAGGGATGATGTACTGAATCCGTATCGATCATAGAAAACCATTTGAATGAAAATACTTTGGATGACCTAAGTATTACCTTGTTAATAATAATGTTTATTTAGATAATGTCATCAAAATACACATAGTATCTATACATATATTCTAATGGAGTATAAGTATGGATAAATAAAAAAAATACAAAAACTGAAGTTTCCAGCTTGTGCGGGGTATAAAGTTCTTTTATAAATCTCAATTGAATATTTTATATGTTCGAACACAAGAAAAGGAAAAAAATATATTTACATATATACAAATTTGAATTCATGTACAAAGAGGTATACAAATGTAGTATATATTAAGAAGTACAATGCAATGACAACAGTATTGTTTAATTATTATAAACATTGGTAAAATTATAGGATTATAAAATATAAATATATAGATATGAGAAGTCTTAAAAACATTGAAAGTATTAGTGGTAATAAAATATTAGAAATATCAATAGAGGTACACATGCAAAATGTGCTCCTAGAAGCAAACAAATTATGGCGTCATTCTGCAAACAATTCGATTTCTAATAAAATCGGCGGTTCCAAAAAAACTACTTAAACAACAAAATTCAATGAAATTTTTATTTTTAACGGAATTACATTCTCTCAAGTATTCAGATGATACTATAATTCTTTCGAATTTTTAGTTTTTTATTTAGAAGTATAAAAAAAAATATATGTGCATTGCTCTCTCGAGAGGTGCTATATTCCTGCATTAACGCCCACGCGGAGCCCTATTTTCAACGTTTAATTGATATTATAAATACTTGAAATAGAGTTCCTCTTCATGAACCTGTTTTTTTATTTCCTCTATCATCAATAGTTTTTGAGCTATTACCAAAAAACTAAGTCAGTTTTTTTTAATAGCAAATTCTCATTGGCGGAAATGATTGAAAACTATTGGAGTAGAGGTGTGGTGGCCATGCCATCAATTTGAAAAAAAACTGTTTCATGGGGGGGGTTATTACCCCCATTACGCCTCCCTTGAATACGCGTTTGGCTTTAACAAAAATGCATAGATTGAGGCGTACTTAAGTACTAAAAAGCACAAAATAAAATAATCAATAAAAAATCTTATATTTCAAATGCACTAAAAAGTAAAAAATAATTGCTTTGGATGTGTGACGTAGGTTATTCCGTTATGGCCGTTATAGATTCAAAAGCTTGTCGCTTTTGTATTCGCACTGAAAATATTGCGCGACAAGCTTTTGAATTTTCAACTCACGGAATAAACTACGTCACACATCCAGAGCAATTATTTTTTACTTTTCAGTGCATTTGAAATAAAAGCTTGTCTGCAAAAAGGTTTTTATTGATTATTCTACCGTTTTTCAATTCAACAATGACAGACTATTTCATTGAGATTGGTTTGAACCTTATTTTTTTCTGATCTACAATAATTTTTTCAATATTTGTTTTGGGTTTGTTTTTATTAGAGATGGTATTCACACATTTCCAGAGATTTGAAGAATTCTCTTAAGTTTTTTCAATAGAGTTTCTGGCGTAGTCTCTGCGGGATTGGTCAATCAGTTTCTAATTCTATTCTTATAAAGTTTGTGAATATATAATACATTTTTATCATTTCTATTATTCCGTACTTGTTCATATAATTAATTATTTTTTCTTAGTGCGAATTCACACGATCCAATAAAATTGATCAATAAATTGAACAATAAAATCGACAAATATGGGTTATATTTACACCTGACAATTTATTGGTCAATTTTGGCAACAGTTTTTACTCAGGAATACCAACATACTGACAAAAAATGGTTCAACTATAGGAAAAGTTCCGAATATTATTCAATAGCTTATTGATCCATTCTTAAACATCGTTAGAATTGATTAGGATCTGCAATCAGGACTTTTTCGTGAACTAATGTGAAGTTTCCTTTCCCCTCTTTTCTCAAACAGAGATCTAATCCACCATCTTCTACATCTCTGTCTTTTATATTCATCAAAGCACATTGCTGCAAATGTAATGCAACGTAAATTATGTTTTTTTTTCACAATATCATTTTTCTCGTGGTTAGGGTATGGTATGTGAAATCGCGTAAATAATAACATATAACCTGAAAATCTCTATTCTAACAGGCAACCAATTCAAGGCCGAAAGTTACTGCAAATTGTCACTAAAAATTGATGAAAAATTAGAACCGATTCTAAACTCATCAATTTATTGGTCAAGTTCAAATTGACGACAATTTTCTGTTTACACCTATCAATAAAATTCAAGGTCACAAAATTGACCAATTTATTGGATCGTGTAAATTCGCACTTATAGATGTAGTAGGCCTCTAGTTATATATGTTTTTTTGAGTGAACGAGATTCGGGAACTTTGATTCTTTTTGTGTTTTTTTGTTAATGTAATTTTTCATTACATCAATGAATTTTTCAGCCAATTTATCCAGATTTCCTTCATTGTAATTTTTTTCCCAATTTATATTTATGCCGATTTTCTTGAATCTGATAGTTATGGGAGAGTGGTCAGTTAACTCATAATTCATGATATAAGATTTTATGTCTTTCTCATTGGTGATATCATGTTCAACAAAGAAATGGTCGATGCATGTTTTGGCTTCCTGGTGGCGTGCAGTTGTTTATATATGAGATGTATCCAAATGTATTTGATAAATGATAACGCAGGCTATCCCATTTGAATTTGAAGAGAGAAATTATCTCCCAAGGGTAGCAAAATGGAGGATATTTATCGTTCACCCTCTGAATTTTGGTTCGTTAACCGATTCTATCAGGCATAACTTTGTACTGGGTTTTCCGATTTGGATGATTCTTTTTGACATTGACAGATTGCTACTGTCATTATTTTTGTTCTCCTACATCCGTCACAATAATTATATTCTATGAAAGGATGGGATTATATACAAAGTGATGGAAGAAACTAACCAGAACTATCAAAAATAATTTATATTATATATCAATAAATAATTAAAAAGATAATAATATTATTTAACTAATAATAGTTGAAGTATGATGGGTAAGTTAGTATTTTGGAAGTAATCGAAAATTGAATGGGTAGTAATTAGTAGACTCCAGAAACAAAAAATTGAAAAATAAAAACTTTTTAATAAAAATTGAACTGACGAAAAACGGAAATGAAAATAAAAAAATCAAATAACCTTCGTGGTCTTAATAAGGCCTTAAATAACTGATTTTGAGTCGGCGCCAAACAAACAATCAACGAAGATCATTGAATTACTTTTAAAAAAATATCAAAATGTCACCGCGCATCTCATGCCATCGTTTTACGCTTTACCTAATTCATTTGCTTATTTGTTTGGCACCGACTCAAAATTGTTATTAAATCATTTAGGAGCTTAGTTATTAAGACCAAGAAGGTTATTTTCTTTTCTGCTTTTCAGTTCCGTTTTTCGTCGGTTTGATTTTTGTTAGAAAGTTTTTATATATCAAGCTATGGTTTGAGGAATTGATAATTGGACGCCAGAGTTTTTTGTTCACTTATAGGATAAAAATCCAAAGTTCCTATAAAAGATAGAGGTAAAGAGTTTTCGTTTCCTTCTTTCAACAATACAACAATAAAGCAATCCCATATGGTGTTATAACTGCCAAAATTTTGAACACCGTGCTTTAAATTTCAGAGCTGAAGCAGTTTGTCATACTGTGCAGGCAATCATAAGTCACGCGAGCATGTCAAAGATGAAGAGAGGCCATACAAGTGTAGTAACTGCGGTGGGTCCCATAAAGCAAATAAACGAATTCCAACGCTTGAGAACATGGAAAAATCGAAACAAAGCAGACCTCCAAGACCTCTAAGAACAAGAGAGGAAGTCAAGGAATGTTGAGAAAATCCCTCTCAACGATCTACTTTCAGCCATTAACAAGCTGAACAACCTCCTAAGGAGGAGACCAATGGCTAATAGCGAGAATAATTTCGCCGAAGAACAGCCATGGAACAATATCAGTTGCTGCAAATAGGAATCAAGTAATCAAATCTCTAACAACTTCAAAGGAAGGGTTGACAATTCGGTTATAATACGTAATACATCGAACAATCACGAAAATTGGAATAGGAATCTTTCTGTAGCAATATTTTCTAATATTCAACCAACCATCTATACTTCGACAAGCAATGATTCCCAACATATATTCATCAATTATCGATAAACTCATCTTCGAACATGTTTGTTGGTTTATAATTTATAATCAATGAAAAAAATCCACTTGTATGTGAGCGAATCATGTTAATAGGGATTAAATTACAGCCCGAATGAATATATCGATGTTATATTCGTGTAATATCAGATTTGATTCAATCGACAACCGAAAATGATGTACTCAAAATGCTTTTGTTAAATTAATTAGATTCACTTGTTGACACACAGTCAACAACAGCACACTCAACTATTGAGTTGATCTCGTATTATTCATATCTGAATTTGCACTCATTTCGAAAATATAATTCTAATATTTTCCATAATTTGATTTTCAGTTCATTTGTCTTTTCTGTGGTGTAATAATATTCATGAAATATATTGTTGAATGCGGAGGAAAAGCAGCAACATGATAATCACATTAATTGCACTCGATGAACGTCCAGACATATGCTTTCTCAATACTGTTTGGATTGAAACAACATATTGTTCAGAGTACTTTATTTTCTAGATATAACCTTCCACTTCGTTCTCCCGTTCTCCAAGAAACTCAAAAACTTAATCCCTTAACAAATTTCAGTTCGTCAGCACATTCAACAATGTCCTCATTGTGTCAAATATGCAGGAAATTGATTATTGTGCGAAAAAGGCAAACACTTCCAGGGCAACGAACCTCACAAACAAGAGCATGTTATCAAATAAAGCAATAGTTGACTATTGCTCAACATATAGGTTCTTTGAAATGGTCTTAAATAATAGGTAATCTGTAGAAGATAATATAGTATGTGAGCAAAATATTCACTTTACAACAATACATGACCGATGGAAAACATTGTCTAGAATCATTTGCGAATCATATCATGATCCGGGAAATGTCAGTAGTTTCCATATCTATATTTGTTCGATTGTTCAGTGATGTGCCAACTTTTGATTTGGCTAGTACAATTGTTCCTTGTCTATTTATCATCAAAATCAACCAAATGACTCCATATTCGATTTTTAATACCTCCAGTTTTGTATTAATAGAATTTTATCGAAGAATAAGTACTTCTTCTCCAAAATTGATATCATCCACTCAGGTATCCTTCTTGTCTGTCATTTTGAGTAATCTTTCTGAAATAATAATAATAATAATGGTATTCATTCACAAAATGAAGTGTTGGCTTATATGCTATGTGCGAAAGAATACCTAAGGTTTCGATAAGTGCGAGGCACTTGTTTTGAAGGAGATAAAATTATATTCAAAATCAGATTCAATAGAAGGATGATAATAATGGACACTAGACTTATCGTATACACAGGAGCGAAGAACAGAGATATATAGTTTGTTCGCTATAATGCAATGTGCTAAAATAACTATGGTTTCGATAAGTACTAGACACTTGTTTTGAATGAATTAAAAATAAGGTTCTATAACAAGTTCATAATAATAAATACTAGACATAGCATATACTAAAGAGTTGGAACTGGGGTAATAAAATATAAAATTCAAAGCTTAAAATAAAAAATACAATATAATATAAAATACAATGTAGATAATGATTAAATTTGTCTTTTGGACTCTCACATTATTAATACGTAACACAGTAAGTACATTGAGTTCAATGTGAAATACGTTGATAAATGGAATGGGATTGATGGAATTGATTGTTTTTGTTGATGAAATACAAACCAGATGATAATTTCAGTATATTTTAAGGTCCACGTAATCTGTAATTTGTTGTGTGTTGCCGTAAATGACTGATTTCTGATCTTTTGCAGCTGAATGACATATAGTGTGTTTTTTCAAGGTTTAGACTTAATAATTCATATTCTAGCCAGTTTTTCATCAATGGTAAGTCAGTCTCCACAATGGTCTCGAGTTGTTGCCATGTTTTTGCTCAATTGAATACTGCGGTATCGTCTGCAAATCTTATTATTGCCCCATAACTTTGGCTAGAGAACATGCCGTTGACATAAATATTGAGAAGTAATGATTTCAGTATTGTTCCAAGGGGTTCTCTATAGATTTTCGATCACTGATTAAATCATCCACTCTTACATACTAATATCTATTTGTGAGGTAGCTTTCGGAAAGGTTCAATTATTTCTTATGCCAATATCTTCCAGAGTTTGCAGAATTAGATTGTGGCTCACAGTGTCGAATGTTTTAGACAAGTCACTGAAATCACAGATACTCGGTTCATTCCCATCTAGAGCGGAAGTAATATCAGAGGTAAGTGCCAATAACTCATCTTGAGCTGAAAGTTTTTTTTCGAAGCCAAATTGTTTATCAGATATCAGATTATATTTTTGAATTGTGAGATGCCAGTCTTTTTTTGATAACCCGTTCAAATATTTTCGTTAAGTGCGTAATCAATGATATCAGTCGGAAGTTATTTATCTCTATCTCGTCACCTCTTTTATAAATTGGTATTACTATTGTTTGCTTAAACGCGTTTGGCCAGGTGCGATGCATAGGTTAATTAAATAGGTGAGGGGTTCCTGAATGTAAATATGGATGGCCTTGATAGTTTTGGCTCTGATTTCCTCGACAGCTGCACTTTTCTTTGTTTTCAATTCGCCGATGATGTTTCTGCAGTATTAGTTGGTAATAGGACAAATGAATTAATTGTCGTTGTTGTTGCTGAAGAATAATTGTTTTTCGTCTTCATTCCGATATTAAGGCAAAATTCAAAGCTACAGTAAAAGACACCGTAATTTTTTTCTACCATTTAACCTCGACGACTGGCTAAAACAGCCAGTGAAAAAAGACATATATAATATCTAAAGCTGAAATCAAAACTGTTCATATTTCCAAACGAATCAATATTAATAATGCCATCTGGACATACTGTTACCTGTCATTACGGTAGGATTTCAGCAGTCATTGCTATTCCTCTGAAATCAAGGTCCTCCAACACGTCAATCGTTATTTCAGACTGTCGTTACCGAAAGCCAGATCTGAAACTTAATGTGGGTAAACTCTCATCTAGACAGCAATAAATATTATTTATTAGAGAAATAAGGGCGACCTCTGTAGAAATTTTCTGTTTGAACCCAAATTGATGTTCAGAAATCAGTTTATATCTGTCTAAGAAATTTACCATTTTTTTCCATTATCTTTTCTAATAATTACGCAACGCTCGACAACAGAGATATCGGTTTATAATCCGACATCAAAAATTTTTCTATACCTATTTTTAGTGAAGCTGGAAATATGCCATTTAATAATAATAATGAAGTTTATTGTGCATGAAAAAATAAATCTTGCAGACAAAGGGAAAAAGGGTTAGCCATAAGCTATTTCCCACATTTCCCAAAATTGACATGTATTTTAGTAATATAATCATATTAAATGCATTAAATAAAGAACTCAATATGTGTTCAAGGAAAAATAAGACTACTAACTACAGGACAATGAATTAATAACGTTATTTACACACGAGTTGTTTGGAAATATACGAATTGTGAATAGATGCTGATCTATAGACGATGAATGATATCTTCATTAAAAATCAATCGGTTGTGATTTCAATGTTTTTTTAAATTGAGTAATCGAAAGATCTAGTAATGGTAGGATATGATTCAAGTATGAAGGACCTAAAAATGAAAAGAATCCTTCGAATTTCGAAGTATTATGGAAGGAAATATTGAAAGAATCAATCCTAATATTTACTAAATGAAGATCGAATCTTCTAATTATCAAACTAAATAGGTTCTAAGGAGTTTGAGTTTGTAGCAACCTGTACACAAATATAGTAGTAAGATATTGAACTCTGACTTTGACATTTAATTCTTCCATACTAATCGCATGCAATACTGTGGTGAGAAATTATAGTACCCTGAACACCAGTAATCGATATGAGGATAAATCAGAGTTTTACGTAACCTTAGTTTCATTTCTATAGAAAGCTGATACTTGAATTCATATAAATTCTTCAGTTTGAAAAAAGATGTTCTGAATATTTTTTCCACATGTTTATCGAATGAAAGAAAAGAATCAATAAAAACGCCCAAATTTTTTGTAGAAGCGGCTCATTCGATCTCAGCATTATTCAGTGAGAGCCTATGATGTTTTACTAGGATTCATTCTCAAACCTTGATTTTCAGAGTAAATTAACGTATTATGTAAGTCTTGGTTGATAAGTTTAATCCAATTTTCTATGTCATCGGCCTTGCCAGATAAATAAATTTGAAATTCATCTGCATAGAGATGGGCTTGGCAAAATGACAATGGTTACGGATAATCGAATATAAAAATCGAAAACATCAAGGGCCCCAGAATACTTCTTTGTGGAACTCCTAATTTAGTTTTTTTCAATGAGGAGCACGATAGATTTTGATCGAGTTTGACACTCTGAGCCCGTCCTTGCCCTCCATCTCAGTGATATCTCATCGAATCCAATGTACTTCAGTTTACTGATAAGTAATTCAAAATTAACCAGATCAAATGCTTCACTTTGATCGAGCATTTGGAAAATATTCATTGATCTGGTGAACCAGAGGTTTTTTATGTACATTGACACTATTCCTCGTATTGTGCTTTCTACTTCATCTTCCGTTGTGGGGGAGACAAATAAAGTGCTCATTTAAATATTTTTGGTTTTGATTGATTTTTTTGTTTATTTCACCTGCAAGGGTTTTACCAACACTTGAAAAATATTCATTGAATGCATTTGCAATTTTATCCGAGTCATTTATTGTCTCCAATGTTGATTTCTTTTATTTCTGTTTGGTCCGTTTTATTCTAACATATGAATTGACTTTTTTCCATAGTGACCTGCTATCTGTATGATTTCCATTACATTTTTCGAAATTAACCTACTTTGGCTCTCTGATTATTTTATTGTACTATTTCTTTAATTCATACTCATTTTCTTTGTACTTATTTTCTGGATCTTTTCGATATTTTACATGAAATGTTTGTTTTTCTTTTGTAGATTTCATTGTGATTCAATTCGTTGCGAAATCTCATGTGTGATTAACTCGAACTCAAATTTTCAAACAAAAACTACAAGAATATGTTCAACCGTGGACAGTGAGAGCACTATAGATAGTTCTCGACCTACTTCAACTGGTCCACTTTGCCATCCAAGCTCGAGAGCTAATTGAAAGCTGAACATTATTACTCTTCCTTGGGCGCTAAACATAAGTTTTTGTGAAATTGCTCCCTGGCGAACGGAAAAGGTCGATCGTCGCCTGAAACTCTTTCAATTTAAAAGAAAGATACACCTTTCAGGAGTTCTAGGAGAGTGCGAAGAAACTTTCCGGACTGCCTAATAAGACTATGGTGATTTGCTACAGATACATTGTTTTTCACTTATTCAATTACTGAGATACGTGGGGGTACGTACTTCCGATAGTAGGGGCTGGATTGATTTTGGTGGATGGTCAGTTTTCATGGGACCATTTGAATCAAATCAAATCAAATCCTTGATTTGACTACATTATAATAATAATATAATAATGATAATTTATTCACACAAGAAAAAATAATTACAGAGTATAATTTAACAAATACAGCATTATTGTGAATAAACAAACATATACCACGGAAGCAGTAGGTACTGCTTGTGTGTGGGCGTATATACCATGAGTATATACAAACAAATTATTCGAAAATACTAAATTTACTCAAAATAAAAATACAGACTACCATACAATATTTACACAAATACACACACGTTCATATCACATGTACGCTTGTACACATCAAATAATCGCAGGTAATATAATTACGAATGATAGATACTGCATATATATAATATAATTGGTTCTGAACTTTTTAAGTGTTAATAATGTTAAAGACTTTCAAATGTATTATATATATATATATATATATATATATATAGGTATATATATTTTTCCCTTTCTTTGTTTTTTTTTTCAATTTTTCATTTCAAAAGTGTAAACATGTAAAATGTAAAATAATAAATATCGAAATATAAAATATAAATATTAAGGAGTTTAAAATTTTAGAATACTAAAATATACAAATGTACAAGTACTTAGTGCATTTGGGATAACATTATGAATATCTAAAATTACTTGTGCATGGACATACATTTGTAACAGGTCGCATATGAAAAAATAACAAAATTTTTCCTCCAATAGAAAATAAGATGTAGAACATAAGTTAGACATGTACATTGTGAATATATACATATATACATTAATTAAGTACGTTGACAAACTTCGGGAGGTGATTTTTTGGAAGATTCCGGGAAAAAAAAATCATATAAACATATGTCCCAAACGGCTTGGTTTTCGAGGTTAAAGGGTGATCAAAATATTTTTTTTTCAAGAGTTTTTGGAGTTTACTTCGACATTTTCGACAATAATCAATTTAAATCAGGCAAGTACAACACATTCAACAGTGCGCACGATACAAACTAATTCATTTCTCAAATAATTCACAGGGCCCTGTTTTTTTCAGAGTCAAACATGTTCAATATTGATGGCTCTGTCGGCCAACCCAATTATTACGGATTTTTTTTTGGGATAAAGCATGATTCGAATTAAAATTGGTGTATCGAGAGGACCCCGTTTCTTTGGTGTACCTACCAATAAGTTTGTATTGAGTTATTTTTTTAATGTACAGTTGTATCGAGAAAATTGATCTCAGTTTTAGATTCTACCTCTGCTGTAATTTTCATTTTCTGTGGAATACATAGGACAAACAAGCCAATACTTGGCATCAAGTTTCCAGTCCCATAAGTACGGCAAAAAAATCAAACTGCTCTGTCCAAAACATGCAACTCAGCTCAACCACAAGTTCAATTTTGATGAAACAAAATTTTTTAAAACAGAATTATACAAACGTAAACGTGAAATCTACGAGGGCATTGAAATAAAACAAATACAAATTCAATTAATGACAAAAAAGATACTAATTTGATCAAACATCTTTATCACAACCTGTTATAATATTTTGAACACCACCTGTTAATCAAAACACCCACGTATAAATCTGATAAAGAATAATGTTTTACACCAAATCCTTCACACATAGTGAGAGCTAACATCTGATATGTTTGCTGGCCCTTTCAATTTATACAAAACCTCCCAAAACTGTTTGTTTCGTACCACGTCTCGGTTTTTTACACAAAAGTATGTTAAATATAAAAAAAACAAATTCTACGCTTAGGGTGAGTCTATTTTATCTCTTCCAAAATAATGTATTTTCCTAACGCAACATTTTTATAGTGATCAAAAATATTTTGAGAAAGGTATTAGTCTCCTGCCGAAACGTCAATATATATATATATATATATATATATATATATATATATATATATATATATATATATATATACTAGCTGACCCGACAGACGTTGTCCTGTCCACATTTCTATGTTCCCTAAAATGTTTTACCCGAAAACTCTCGTCCGCGTAGAATTTATTTTTTTCTATGTTTTCCTTTATGTTCCATCTAGACTATGCTTTTCACTCCTTCCGCTTCCTGTTGTCCCGTTATCCCGTTCTCCTGTTATCCCGTTATCCCGTTATCCCGTTATCCCGTTATCCTGTCATCCCATTATCCCGTTTTTTTTGTTATCCCGTTATTCCCGTTATCCTGTTATCCTATTGTCCTGTTATCCCGTGTTTTCTTTATCCCGTTATCCTGTTTTCCCGTTATCCCCTTATCCTGTCATCCCGTTATCCCATTTTCCCGTTTTTTCGTTAGCCCGTTATTCCCGTTATCCCGTTTTTCTGTTATCCCGTTTTTTATACATCCCGTTATACCGTTTTCCCGTTATTCCCTCATCCTGTCATCCTGTTATCCCGTTTTCCCGTTTTTTCGTTATCCTGTTATCCCGTTGTCCTGTTATCCCGTTGTCCTGTTATCCCGTTGTCCTGTTATCCCGTTTTTTCTTTATCCCGTTATCCCGTTCTCAATTTATCGTAGTACAATTATTATATTCGATTGCCATCTTGCAACCCTATTGCGGATCTGTGGATAATATGAAAAAAATAAAAAATCGCGATGGAAAAATAGGGGTTGATCGTAGAAGGGTGAAAATTCAGGGTTGTATGTATTTTTGAATGCTGTATCATAAAAAAATGAAAATAAATATTTTTATCTGAAAAATAAAAAATAAAAATTAAGGGGTGGACCACCTTTAACATTTAGGGGGATGAAAAATAGATGTTGTCCGATTCGCAGACCTAACCGATATGCACACAAAATTTCATGAGAATCGGTCAAGCCATTTCGGAGGAGTTTGATTACAAACACCGTTTCACGAGAATTTTATATATTAGATAAATATACTAGCGGACCCGACAGACGTTGTCCTGTCCAAATTTCTATGTTCCCTAAAATGTTTTTCCCAATAATTTTTCCCGTTATCCCGTTTTCCCTTATCCCCTATCCTGTCATCCCTTTTTCCCGTTTTTTCGTTATTCCCGTTATTTCCGTTATCCCGTTATCCCGTTATCCCGTTTTCCCGTTTTTTCGTTATCCCGTTATTCCCGTTATCCCGTAATCCTGTTTTCTTGTTATCCCGTTTTTATTTATCCCGTTATTCCGTTTTCCCGTTATTTCCCTTATCCTGTCATCCCGTTACCCCGTTTTCCCGTTTTTTTGGTATCCCGTTATTCCCGTTATCCTGTTATCTCGTTTTCCTAAAGAAAATTAAGAATTGGGGTAAATTGTAGAAGGGTGAATTAAGAGTAATATGATTTTTTTAATTCTAAGTCATGACAAAATAAAAATAAAAATCTTGCCAAAAAAATAGGGGTTGATCGTAGAAGGGTGAAAATTTAAGGTTGTAATATAGGGTACGCTGTATCATAAAAAAATAAAAACAAAAATTTTTGTCTAAAAATAAAAATAAAATTAAGGGGTGGACCACCCTTAACATTTAGGTGGAAGATTTGTGAATCTTAACCATCCAGGGTGCCACCCAAACGCATACCCAAAAATTCATTCAAATCGGTCTAGCCGTTTAGGAGGAGTACAGTGACAACACACGTACAGTAGAATTATATATATAAAGATATATGTACATATATGTCATATAATCACAGACAAAAATAGTCATAGATTATTCGGGCAAGACAAACTTATAAAAGTTTTAAATTATGAGTTCTCAGCATTGAATATGGTACCAGAGTTTTTCCACTGTTATAGCAAGCGATAACCTTACCACTGCGGTATTGAAACTACTGCTTCAAACATATCTGGAATTCGCATATCGTTCGACTTGATTCAGAATAATGGCCGCACCCTGTAATTCCACAATTCATTACAATTCTCTTGAATACTATTGATCGCTACTAATGCGAATGAAGAGTATTATAATCATTAATCACTGTTTCTCCGGAACAATCCCACACTTCGTGCTCCGATAATACCAGAGGGCGTGAGCGTACATTCATCAAAGAGTGAGCACTTTGAGTGTCCAGGTTTTGCTTGGGGTATTCTGGAATAACATGTGATTTTCAAAACATGCGACACGCCACAATCACATTACAGTACTTGCCAGCAGAAGTAATTAAATACTTTAGAGTAATTGTAGCATGGTTTGAGACAGTAATCATTATTTAGGGACGATTATCACTCACACGACAGCTTGGCAACTGGCATTAATGTTTTCACGTTTTCTTGAAATATACTACCCCTAACAAAAATCGGGAACTGGTCATATCCGATAATCCGATAATAATTAGATGGATGATATCCTGAGCTTAGTTACTAATACACTTGGAATCGAATGTTCAAATACCGACTTTCGAGACATTTATCGTTTAGGTACTAGAACTGAGAATAAAACCTGCCCAGTGGCTCTAGAAACGGTACAGTTCCAGTTGAAAACAACATAATTTCCAAAGCAAAGTTGAATCGAGAAGCACTGAAAAACTACAGTATAAACATTGTTCACGACCTCCCTCCTGAAGATTACACCGCTAATAAATTCTTGCTGTCGCATCTGAAACAAGCTAAAATCCAAGACAAACATCAAAAGTTGATTTGCGGAAAAAGATTTTAACAACAAAGGAATAATATACATTGTGAACTGAAACGCTCAGAAGAAGAAGGCACACAACTTTTACACTGGACTTCAATAGGCGGAGAAAATAACAAAAGAAAAGTTGAGACTCGGAAAATCATCAACACCCGATCACTTTCTCAACGGAATAAAAACATTTAATTATAAATACGTATCAGATATATTGGATTATAGAACTTGCTCTGTTGTTTCGTTATACAACTTGTAGGTTTTGCTTGTAACTTCAACAGATTTACGAAAATTATCACTACTTAGTTTATTGTATTATACCACAAACGAAACATCTCAAAAAACCTGTATCAAGAGCGTTTCGCAATTTCAGGAATCTTAACATTGAAAATTTCACATATGATTTGGGTTTGATTCCATGGGATCATATGTTTTTGATGGATGACATTGACAATAAAATGGAATACTTTTGTTTGCATATTCTTAACTTATTTGATATTCACTCTCCATATATCACAAAAAACTATAACAAGCCATTTACTCCATGGATAACCGACAATATAAAACTCATGATGAAACTTAGGGACAAAGCTCTAAATAAATATAGAAAAATTAGAATTTCATCTGATCACGGAGGCTGAGTTACTGACCTTCATGTCACAAATAAAAAGTAAGTCTAGAGGAATTGACGATCTTGATAATTTTCTTGTGAATCTCTGTTGCCCATCATTATTACCCATCATATTACATCTTATACATTTCTGTCTGGAAAAAATGTTTTTCCTAGTATGTGGAAAAAATCTATTGTGATCCCAATACCAAAAGTTAAGGAACCAATGAAATATAATCCATTGGGTGTTTCAAAAGTTGTTACAAGCGAAATCTACTATCAAAAACCATCATCAAATAAACATCATTATTAAATATATATGTGTTCTCCACTATAATAATTATCACCTATTATTTTTGTAAGTTTCATTCATTCTCTTTCATATTGTATTTTTGTTCTGTATTCTTCAATGTTTTTCGTTTTCTCTCTATCATTGTCGTCCTATATTATTCACATTATTATTATACCATTCTTGATTTAATATTGTAACAATATCCATATAGTGTTGTATACTTTTATGTGTATGGGAGTGGATCTCATGATTTGATTTTATTCCAAAATTGTTTTTGATAATGTCTCATGGTGTAGTTGATGAAATCTTCATCGAGAAAACAATGGAATGAACACCCTTCATCATAATTATTATAATTATAATTAATTTCTCGTCTATATATATTTTCTCTATATTTTTTATCTTTCTTTGTATTTTCATTTATTATTATTTATTGAGGTGCAAGAGTAAGAATGGTTTATACCAATCTTGTAACCTATTGACAGGTTTAATTTTTTTTTCTTTCCTCAAATGTATTTAGATATTATTTTCTGTCAATAAATGTATATTATTATAATATTATTATTATTATATCATATACAGTGCGGTCCATAGGTATGGAATAATTTCATTTTTAGCGTTATTATGTATCTGTTCAAGAAATCCTGAAACAGGTCTATTGTCAATTTACAGTATGAATATATTACCCCCTTCTTGCACCCCAATTATGAGCACACCCTCAAAAATGTTAATTGAGAAGGGGGGTCGTGTGGCACCTTGTTCGAAAGGGATTCTCTTTCTCGGTTTAGCAATATTTTTTTCAAATTTGGTGCTATCATAACTAAGAAAATTCAATTTGAAAATGTAAAATTCTGATACTTTAAGTAGAATGAAGGAAATAATGTCCCATAATGTTTGGGAAGTATTTTTCAATTCACTTTACAATGAAATCAATTGTTCAAAATGACCACCATTAACTTCTTGACAATAAACAAGTCGATCTTGGAATTCTCGTACATCATTTTGTAGGACCTCAGGGGTTATGTTGTTAATTTCTTCCGTTATCCTAACTTTTAAATCTGCAATATTGTCTGGTCTATCGAAAAATACTTGATTTTGAATAACTTCATGAGAAGTAATCGAGAGGAGTAAAATCGGGGGATCTAGGCGGCCATTCAATCGTTACACGTTTTCCAATGCGGTGGAGCTCCGTATTGTTGGTACCAAATCAATCTATCTATGGCATTTGGATCATTATCATCAGGAAAAAGTCTTTTTAATGTAGGATGCAAAAAGTAAAACGTTCATCGAAAAAAAAAAAACTTCACCTTTGCCTTCAAAATAATGAAGGCCAATAATTTTGTTGTTAATGATACCAGCCCAAACGTTCACTTTTTTAGGAATCGTGTGTGAGTCACACACATCCAATGAAGATTTTCTCTGCTCCAATATTTACAGTTGTCTATTAACCGTTCCATTTAAATGAAAAGTAGTTTCATCAGAAAAAACAATTTTGTTTATGAACTGCAATATCTGCTTCCATTCTGTCCATCATCAGTTCACAGAATTATTGCCTTTTATCAAGATCATCCTCATTCAACTCCTGAACTCTATAAGGATGGTATTTTTCTTTTTGTAAAGCTCTCAATATCGATGATTCACTTACATCATTGTCGGCGGCAACTTGTCTACTTCTCATATGCGGATTTTCCTCAATCGCTAACAATACATCTGACTTTTTTTCCTCATCCAGTTTAACATTTCGACCTGGTTTTTGAAAAGTTTTTACATGTCCAGTTTCACGAAATTTTCTTTCAATTTTGCTAACTGTAGACTGTGAGACGTGTTGAGCAGGGTATTCATTGAAATTCTTGTTTTATTACCGCATCCAATCATAATAAGAATGTATAATCTTCGAGTTTCGGATAAATGAGCCATAGTTAAATCAAATACACACACGAATATTTTTCAATATACTGACGTGTGTCAGCAACTTATAAATGTCAAAATAACAGTAGTCTACTAGATTGACATTACATAATTTATGTGGGTTTTGTGAATAATTTTTTGGTGACTTGAACGACTTTCTCCTGACGTACTTATAGGAAAACAGATAAGGAAATACCTGATTATTTCTTATGGGGTTATTTAAAATCAAAAGTATATTTCAATAGATTAGACAATATTGCAGAACCCCTGAGGTCCTACAAAATGTTTTACGAGAATTCCAAGATCGACTTGCTTATTGTCAAGACTTGACAATAAGCAAGTCGAAAAAATGGTGGTGGTGTATTTTCACCTGGTGTCTGGATGCTACTATCAGTAATGCCTGGATTTTGAATAGAAAAGGATGCGATCAGCACATGAGGCAATTAACATCAGCACATGAGGCAATTAACATTCAGACGGACCATTGCCCAGACTTATCTGCGAAGGTATGGAACTATTGACAAAGATGTAGGTCGACCTGCATTTAGCATTTCTTTCAACAAAGTATCCGATGATATGCGATAAGATGAAAAAAATCATCTTCTCGTATATATTGCCGATAAAAACAGAGAAGATGTGCTGGAGAGGGTTCCAGTACTGGTGCCAGAACTATGTACAAAAAATGCGACGTCGGTCTGTGTGTAGATTGTAATTATATATTTCATACAAAAACATACAAAAAAGTTGATTTGTTTATTCTGATTTTTAAAAGTTTCACCTTATCCTAGCGTTACATATATGTAACGGCATTTTTTTCTTATGTCAATAAATTTGTCAGATCACCTCTGTGTCACAAGTGATACCCTCAACACTACCAAACTAACCATTTTTGTAAAATTCACCAAAAAAAAATAATTCAGGCGTTAATGGGTTAACCGAACTAAAAGTCATGGTACTCCTTACTTTTATTCTGCCACAAGCTGCCTGTTAATTTTTTGATGCACTGTCAACTGTTAGCGGTTATGGAAGAGGTTAGTACACCCTGTAAACAAAGTGGCAGCTTAGATGAATCAAGTGATTTGTAAATTTGGGATGTTGAAGTAATATTGCATTTTATGTTGATGTTCCATTTTTAAAGCCATAATATTTGTTATGAGGGATATTATGGTTTTTCATGAAATGAGTCATAATTTTATATATTGTTCGAATTTTTGGAATATTTGAAATCATGATTATTGGTCTATAATTCACAACTTGTAGTTTATCCCCACTTTTGAAGACTGGTTTGATAAGACCAGTCTCCGCAATGTTTGAGAAAACTCAATTTTCGAAAGAATGATTGGAAATTTATGTGACAGGAATTGATATTGAGTCCCATATATTTCAAACATTTCCTTCATCCTTGGGGATTTTTATTCAAGTTGTTCGATAATCTGGTGTAGAAATGAACTTTCTTCATTTTCAGTTATGTATTTTGTTGTAATGAATTAAGTGTTTCGATTTTGTTAGCTGGAGTCTGCCTTATTTCGCTGTAATGTCTATTTAATTCATTAGAGATGTGTTTGTTTTTCATTATTTCGTTCGTGTATAATTTGATTTTATAATTTGCTTTTCAAGACGTGACTCATTGCAAATCTCATTGATACTGTTCATTTATTTCTTTTTGGCAATGTAGTTTTTCAGCTTTGTCTGTGAGTTAGTTCAGGATCCATGGTCCACTTTTGCACTTGATTACTATCAAGCTAATTATCCGTGAGTAGCTTCATTTTGATGAGACGCCCAACAATTTCCTGTACGAAACTCTCGATTGTGGTAGCTTACAGAGGTAGCAAGGATAAAATATGTCGATTTGATGATTCTCAAAAATGTATTACTAACTGGATTTTTTTTTGTTGAATCTCAAGATAATTATCTAAATTATTCGAAAAAATATTTCTCCTACAAAATGTTTGGTTTGATCAAAGAGTCCCCTCCTCCCAACATGTATCGATAACCGTTCATCATAAATGATTATTAACCAGCTGATTTTTTTTCACTTAGTTAATATTTATATCATTTAACAGTCATATTGTCCAACAAATTGCGTGGTACGTTATCCCGGTCCTACGCTCAAAAGTAGTAGTACAGATCCTTGATGTAGTGAAAACTTTTTAACAAAAAATTGAACCGACAGAAACATCAACTGAAAAGCAAAAAATAAAATGAACCCTCTTAGTCTAAATGATAATTGAGCTCCTAAACTGATGTAAGTAACTGATTTTGAGTCGGCGCCAAACAAACAATTATCGAAGATCATTATCTATGAAAGAAGTCATCAAAACGCAGCCGTGCATCTCGCTGCCATCATTTTACGCTTCACCTAATTCAATTGCTAGTTTGTTTGGCGCCGACTCAAAATCAGTTACTTACATTAGTTTAGGAGCTCAATTATCATTTAGCCTAAGAAGGTTCATTTTATTTTTTGCTTTTCAGTTGATTTTTTCGTCGGTTTAATTTTTTGTTAAAAAGTTTTTATTTTTTACTTTTCAGTTCCGTATTTCGTCGGTTTAATTTTTTGTTAAAAAGTTTTTATTTTTCAATTTTTTGTGGCTAAAATCTACCAATAACTACCTACTTGTTTTTTGATTACTTCCAAAATACTTACTTACCCACCTTACTTCAACTATTACCAGTTTAATAATATGATTATCTACTTTTACTATTTGTTGTAATATAAATTATTTTCGTTGTTCTGGTTAGTTTATTTCATTACTTTGTCATACTGATTTTGACGGATGTGGAACAAGAATAATGTCAGTAGCGATCTGTCATTGTCAACTACGTATGTGTGTGCCAATGTTCACTAGTGAAAAATCAATTATCCCCTATTTTTCTACCCGTAAGGGTGGCTAATCCCTCTCGAAATCCAAATATGAGGTATATTCTATCTATTAAAACAAGAATCATCCAAATCGAAGAACCCAGTACAAAGTTATGCCTGATAGAATCGGTTAACCAGAATTCAGAGGGTGAGTGATCAATATCCTTCATTTCGCTACCCTTAGGGTTGGATTTCATTTTTTATATTCGAATGGGACCAAATTCGAAGTACACCCTATCCACTGAAAAAAGAATTATCGGAATCGGACGCCTCAGTAAAAAGTTATGCGTGATCATACATAAAAGAATATGATGGAAAAAAAATACGGGTCGAATAGAGAACCTCCTCCTATTTGGTTTCGTCGGTTAAAAATAATTACTATCAAGCTGAATCTTCGTGAATAGCTTCGTTTCGATGAGACGCCCAACAATTTTCTGTGCGAAAACTCTCGATTGTGGTAGCTAACAGAGGTAGCACGAATAAAATATGTCGATTTGATGATTCTCAAAAATTTATTACTAACTTGGTTTTTTTTTGTTAAATCTTAAGAGATTTATCTTGTTCACTCGCCATATGCTATATTTTCACAGGGAATGATTACAATCCTGCTTTCTTTCGTAAAGGAAAAAATGGACCTTTCAGTATTTCAAAGAAAAATAAAAATTTTCAAGAGGCTTTTATTTAACTCCTACGAATTGAAAATACAGCATTAACAACATCGAATGAGGTAGTTCAAATTATTGAAGAGTATGTATGCAGAGTGTATTCATTAAAAACAAAAAATGATATCAACAAAGGACGGTATGAGTTATTTGAAAAAGGGTGTATAAATCAAAAAATGAAAATGAAGAAATTTTAAACAAAAAATCATAGGATATGATCCTTCCAGTTTGCCACCAACAAAACAAGAATTGTTGCAACAAATTAAAAGAACTGCATTAATCTGTAATGTATGGTGTAATGCACACATGCGGTGACCCACGGAAAAATTGCCAGAAAATTTTGGATGGACGATAATTGATGGCAAATATGAATTTTATTGGTTTGATGGTCCCCAAAGTCCATCTTTTGAAGAATTATCTTCTGACATACAAGGTACCCTATGAATACTATTGTTATTTATTGATTGATTATTCATTATTATATAATTTACCTAATTTTTTCATGTTATTACAGAGTCAGATATCACGAATGAGAAAAGTGAAATAGATGAAGATGACAGCGATGTTAGTAGCGAAGATTATGAAGATTTATCAGATGAATCTGATGAAGATTATTTTTATATATATATATATATATATATATATATATATATATATATATATATATATATATATATAAATACTGATTTTTTTTACCTAGTTTACTAAAAAATAAAGTTATTTGAATTTGAAAAAAATATTTTTTCACTGTATCTCATGTAACGAATAGGAAACCGAAAAAATGACAATTCTTGTCGGACTAGTGATACATACCTGTTTTCTTGTAGGACATTGTTTCATTTTGGCATAGAACACACTAACCTATTATGTAATATTTTTGTCCTACAGTTAGTAATGAGAAAAATGGTATTAACAATTTCTGAGCGTAGGACCGGGATAACGTACCACGCAATTCGTAGGACAATATGACTGTTGAATGATATAAATATTAACTTAGTAAAAAAACAAAAATCAGCTGGTTTATAATCATTTATGATGACCCGTTATCGATTCATGTTGGAAGGAGGGGACTCTTTGATCAAACCATACATTTTGTAGGACAAATATTTTTTCGAATAATTTAGTTAATTATCTTGAGATTTAACAAAAAAAAAATCCAGTTGGTAATACATTTTTGAGAATCATCAAATCGACATATTTTATCCTTGCTACCTCTGTTAGCTACCACAATCGAGAGTTTCGTACAGGAAATTGTTGGGCGTCTCATCAAAATGAAGCTACTCATGGAAAATTAGCTTGATAGTAATCAAGTGCAAAAGTGGACCATGGATCCTGGACTGAGTGTATTCAAT
The DNA here is from genome assembly GCA_018342105.1 of Gonioctena quinquepunctata. NCBI lineage: Eukaryota > Metazoa > Arthropoda > Insecta > Coleoptera > Chrysomelidae > Gonioctena > Gonioctena quinquepunctata. Next base: position 85,735 of record JAFIRS010002682.1, on the reverse strand, counting down.
TTCTGTTTGAATTATTGTATGTTTCTTGAGTATTGCACATCTTGGGAATTTTTCATTAACAGTTCATATAAATATTTTTCCATCAATTGATGCTAATCCTTTTTTCTGCTACAAATATTGTATTAATTTTTATCTCAAAAACCTAACCTAATATTGTCTTCTTCCGGTTCAACCGGCGGTTCTTCCGGTTCAACTTGAATAATAATGAACTGGAACTCAGTTTATTTTCTACCATCAATTGATTAAGTTCGTTCCAATACATTGTCGCCAATGTTATATTTGTGAAGATTTAGGATTTTTTTAAAAAGCTTTATTTATTGTCTCATCAACCTTTACAGTTATTAAAGACATTCAGTTAACATTGATACTGTGTAACAATACAAAATTTTGTCTATGAGTTTGATATTTAAAAAGTTCATGACATTTTCGACTACGCTGCATTTTCCAAAGGACTGGGTGATACACTCTGGGATGTCATTGTCCTCTTTTTGTTAGTCTAAGTTTGGCAGATATCACAGTATGGTTCTTCTGTTTTGGCTATGATGTGGCCATGGGTGTATGTCCTATGCGGAGTCTTGCGAGTAGGACCTGGTGTCTTCTGGGCATTGGGGTGTATTTCCATTGTTTTACTGAGATCTTTATTTCGCTCAACTCTGACCCGCTGGTGTCCCATTGTTGTTTACAATTATTGATCAGGATGTTCCTCACGGCTGTTTTGAGATCGGATTGGATAATTATGTTCGTGCATGGGGGTACTTCGCTATTCGCTGCATTTTTTGCGAGTAGGTCGGTTTTTTCGTTTCCCTTAATGCGGATATGGGATGGGATCCATAGGAACATTATATTCTGTTCAGTCATTTGATGGTGTTGTAGTACTGTTTCTATCATTTGGAGGATTAAATTGTGAGGCTAGATTTGGGAGAGGCTCATTATGGAGCTGAGAGAATAAGGGTGTTTGTCAATTTTTCATTTTTTGCATATTCCAACGCTTTCTATGAAGCGTAGAGCTCTGCGTTGAAAACATTACATGTCGAAGGGAGTTTGTAAGTGGCTTTGTACTGCTTTGTCGAGAATGCTGCAGCTGTTCCTTCAGGAGTTTTGGATCCATCAGTATATATATATATATATATATATATATATATATATATATATATGTGAGTATGCTGGCATTGTATCAAGGATCTGATATAGGTGTTGCTTTATTGTTGAAGGATTAGTTTCGTATTTGTTGAATTGTTGCAAGGATGTATTTGTTTTTGGTATATTATTGTCCATGGTGGAGATTGATGATTTGACAATCGTAATACATTCGTACTCTTGAAATACATGACACTAATCTGACAACTGTATGAGTTATTCATCGGATAGGCTGAGAGCGGGCTGCAGAAAACCTGGTCAATCGAGTAACAGAATGAAATGTTTTTTGAATGTTAGTACTACAGCAAAGATAAGAAAAATCATTGACTGCCTGGGCAAAAGTGGTGCATAAGTTTTTTATGGCCTTTTTTCGGATAAAGCAACCATACCAATGTAGCAACAGTTTCATTACAAATTAACTACCGGGTGGTCCAGCGGTCTAAGGTGCTGGTTTTCGGAAGGCAGCATGGGTGAGCGTTGGTTCAAACCCCAATTCAGGCAGCTTTTTTTCTTTATAAATTCAAAAATGATTTGTTTGGAGCGAATATTCGTCCCAAAACAAATCATTTCTCATGTCTGAGAGCTGGCTGCAGAAAACCTGGCCGATCGAGTAACATAATGAATTATTTTCACAAGCATATATTCAATTTCACATTTAATATGTATGTATTTACTTCAAATCTTGTAAGTGAATTTCAACCTCCTTCTAGTTGTCCGAATAACGTGAAATTTTGCACGTGTTCATAATTCCGGCGACAACGCATTATGAAATTTTTGCCAAAGAAAAAAAATGGCGATTTCAATATGGCGGACGAGTTTTGTGATTACAGTTCAAAGTGAGTATTTGGGGATTTTTGGGATCGGACATCATGATTCTTTGCCAGAATTCATGAATTCAAGATGGCGGTTCCAAGATGGTAAAGACTTTCGTGATGATAGTCCGATTCCATTCAAAGTTGGTGTGTGGGAGCTTTTGGAGTCGGACATCATGATTCCTCAGTCAAAATTCATGAATTCAAGATGTCGGTTTCAAGAATGCCATGTGTTTTGTTATTATGGCCCGATTCCATTCAAAATTGGTATGTGTTTTTTTTTGGGGGTCGTAGATTATCAATTTTTGTCAGAATTCAGTAAGATGACGGATTTTATGAATGTCGAAAAAGAATGAAATAAATATGATTGAATAAGAATTAAGACAAGCTTTTATACAAAAAAAAATATTTCCTCAATTGTTTGACCTAGATTATTCTATGAGACAGATTCAAAAGCTTGCTGCGAATATAAAATAGGTATTCTTGCGTTGCAAGATTTTGAATCTGTTACACACAGAATAATCTAGGCCAAACAAAGATTTTTTTCCTTTTTAGTTAGCACCCACAGAGACCATAAGAAAAATAATTTAGTGTCCGGCAGAATTCGTTCATAAGTTTTGAATGCTCTCTCTAACTCTCTCTGGGACATTTTTGGTACTGCAACCATACCAAAGGAGTAACAGATTGGAAATACTCTTGAAATTCAGTATTCGCAGATAAAAAAAAATATATTTTAGTGCCTCGTTAAATCTTGTTCTAATGCCTTGGCACCAAACTTTTCTTGGTTCGTTACTATATCTATCGAGTAACAGCTTCAAACTACAACCAAGTTGAACATCAAACATTTTTCTATTATATAAAAACATCAGTGCCACGTCTATGCCTGTTAAAAATACTTGGCACAAGACTCTCTATTTCTATTAGATAAGTATTCAGGGATAAACAAATAATCATCCTGAAAACAATTATAATTGATAATTTTTTTCTAATATATATATATATATATATATATATACATAATACAATAACATTTTTATCATATACAATAATTAAATCATTAAAAACCTAATCTAGAAACATATATTACCACACATCATCGTCATTATTGTTATGATCATCGTCATTATAATTAACAATTCCATCATATTCCACCTCTTCAAGCACCACCATAACAATTTCTCTAACCAAAAGAGGAAGACCTTCGAACCAAAGCAGTCCAATTTTATTGTCATTGAATGTCCATTTTTGGTGCATTCGTCTGGAAGCTTTTCTTACACCAATTTTGAATATAATCTGACCATGATAACAAAACACGTTGTCTTCTTGGAGCCGCCATTTTGAGTTCATGAATTTCGACTGAGAAATCATGATGTACGACTACAAAAACCCCCACACACCAATTTTGAATGGAATCGGACTATAATAACGAAAGTCATCGCCATCTTAGAGCCGCCATCTTGAATTCGTCGATTCTGACCCCAAAAACCCTCACATACCCATTTCTATTGAAATAGGGCTATAACCACAAAACTCATCGCCTATTGGAGCCGCCATTTTGAATTCATGAATTCTGGGGGAGAAATCATGATGTTCAGCCCCAAAAGCCCCCATATAACAATTTTGAATAGAATCGAACTATAATCATAAAACTCGTCCGCCATTATGAAGCCGCCATTCTATTTTTTTCCTGACAAAAATTCCGTAATGCATTGTCACTGGAATGATGAACACCTGCCAAATTTCACGTTAATCGGACAACTAAAAGTAGATCAAAATTCACTTCCAATATTTGAACTGAACATATATGAAATTAAATGAAAGCTTGTGAAAAAATTTCATGGTGTTATAGTCCATCCAATATCAATTGCAGGAGCTGTTTCTATAGGAAGCAAATAAAAACTCACTTCGCTAACACGAGCGTATATGCGAAGAAATGGAACAAAAAATAATCTGTACTACTTGTATACAGTTTCCGTCGGCACAAACAGCCCGCTGATCAACGTGGACTTGAGTGACGGCTGTCTGTTTCACAACCGACTCGTCTGGGCCAATCAAGTCGGACATCAATGCTAGCAGGTGTGTCTAGGCGATGGGAGGAGGAAAGATTAAAAACCAGTAGCATCTGTGGTCTTGGTGTGTGCCGATCGAAATACGTTTCAGGGTATTCTAGTTTTGAAAGAAAGAAATTATTTTTCCTTCTTAATGTATTTGTATAAATAAGAGCTTGTCTTAAAATTTTTGTCATTTTTCATTTTTTATGAAGTATTTTTAAAATCTTAAAATATCTAAATAAAATTAGTTATCTCCGCCACTGCTGCGCACAGGATTTCGCCGTAAGACTTTTTTATGCTTCTGCAATTGATATTGGGAAAACTATACTTGGTCGGCCAGGTTTTCTGCAGCCTGCTTCCAGATATGAGAAATGATTTGTTTTGGGACGAATAGTCGCCCCACCAATTTCAAAGGAAAAATAAAAAAAAGCTGCCTGAGCTGGACACACTGAAAACTTTGGGCGGCAAGCTTTCGAATCTATAACTCACGTAATAACCTAAGTTACATATCCAAAACAGTTATTTTTTTCTTTAAGGTGCATTCGAATAAAAGCTTGTCTGTAAAAAGTTTTTTTATTAATTATTTTATTTCTTTCCGTAACTATCTTTTCTTTCCTCTCAACTCTCTCTGAAGGTTCTTTTTCACTTTTTTAGCCACAGGCGATACAGGACGATTTTTTTTCAAGAGCCAATCGTCTGTCTATAGACTCGCTCAATCATTGATGAGTCTGCACCAGAACGTTACGTTCATTTTCTCACGGAAAATGATGAAAACTTATTCCAGTACAACGGTATCGTTTTTCCAAGGGTCACATTGAGGTACACAACAATAATGATTCGAACTCGAATTACTAATTTTTTCACTCGAGGACGTACAATAGTCAACAGAACTTTCACGAAATGAACAAGAATTTCATTAAATGTCAACAATCACAAGAGATTCGACAAGTTTTTAGGAAGTTGGCAGGATTTTTCTGAATGGGCTAAATTACGTCAAGTCTGATTTTCTCGGGGGTAGATTTTCACCCTTCAGCCTGTTGGCAGATGATTGGTATTATTACAGAAAACCATTTGGGTAGTCCTTGAAATGCTCTGTGAATTCCAAGTTGGCAGGATTTCTCTAACGGGTCGTATATCAATTCTGTTGTTTTCCACTCTACAAATGAATGGTACATACTCATACAGTAGGTCAGTTGAGTGATTCTTGATAGTTCTGTAAATTCCAAGTTAGAATATTCCTCTAACGAGTCGTATGATGGCAAATGAATGATGATATTGATGTAGAAGATCAATTGGGTAGTCCTTGATATGCTCTGTGAACCTAACTTGATTTATCTGCCCCAACCCGTTTGCAAATCGATGACATCAACACAGAAGGCCAGTCAGTTGGTCTTTTTTGTGGTATTATTTGCGGTATCTGTGGTATTATGATTCGACAAGTTTTTTGACAATGGCTAGAATCATATAAACATTAATGTTCCGAAAAGTAAACAGAGTACGTATGTATAGTTTCAAAAATCGGCACCAGAGGGAGTATCCGTTATTTTGAATTCCCAATTGTGATCGATAAAATATGAAATAAAACCAGCATTAAAGATCACAGTTATTTGGAAAAACTTTAGGGAGATATTGTCGTTGAAAAAGGGAATATTCCCAATTGAATATTGACAAAAAAATCAATATTCGATTGACAATGTTTCACGTTGAATATGGAAAAAAAACAATATTCAATTGAATATGTTTCACTTTTCAATGTGAATACCTCTTTTCAAAAAGTGTTATTATTGATGGATTAGACTAAAGCAAGTCTTTTAATTTCAGCTTTTTTCATTTTCGATGAAAAAATTGGAGTATAAAAAACGAGCATCCTACATGCCTTTTCCTGATTTCAGTGATTATAATCGCCCACTCAAACTCAAAGATATATACTAACAGTAGTTCCGAATGAAGATTGCCCGCCGAGCCACTCAAAACGAAAACCAAGAGAGACCTTTCAGCGAAATAACCAGTAACAGTATTTATACAAGTCTCATTCGCAAATAGCTCGAATCTTTGAGCTAATATTTTGGTATGTATTATGAAACCCCATCCAGATTTGAAATGCAAAGTGTGTAATGAAGGCTGCTACCTTATGAGCTTATGTTAACGAATTTTCCAGCATTGCCTATTCGTTTGCGTTGTTCCGATGCGACCACTTCGGGGAAAAATCGGACAAGCGCGAGTTTATCTTGCACAACAATGGTTCCGTACACCGTACATAACCCATTGGTCCTTGTAGTGTATGAAGGTGAATTTAGTCAACTTTTTTCAGTGATAGCACTAATAGTTGAAACCGTCAAATCAAACAATCGTGTGCCAATCAATAGAGATTTTCTGATCTATTGATTGTGACAAAAATACTACCAGGAAACCGACTGTGCCATCATACGAAAGACGGTTCGTGGTGATATCCTGTTATGTTTCCTACTCCCAACTGTCATTGCTTAATTTGTTATAAACATTTAAAAACTTTTATTTTCATTTTTTATCGTTTTTGACTTGTAACTTGAAAACCAATGAGGCACTCTCGATTTTCTCAATGGACGAATCGTAAAGATTCAAAATGCAAAAAAATTAGCCCAAACACGAAAAAAGCGGAAAAAATCAGCTTGTTAAAAAAAATTCCAAACTATGCCACTCTTTGAGATGTAGTGCAGGCTTTTCATTGGTGATTGATATGTACTTCATGTGGAAAAAACTCAGGCGCTGTCGCATCATTAGTTTTGGCATAATTGCAATCTCAATTTTTCTATGCACTTTATTGCAGCAGACCTGGAGAGGTTGTCCGATTCCAATTTTTAACCGACGAAACCAAAAAGGAGGAGGTTCTCTAGTCGACCCGTATATTTTTTTTCCATCAAAATGTGACGTCGGTCTGTGTATAGATTGTAATTATATATTTCATACAAAAACCAAGTTAATTTGTTAATTCTGATTTTTTAAAGTTTCACCTTATCCTAGCGTTACATATATGTAACGGCATTTTTTTCTTATGTCAATAAATTTGTCTGCTAAAACTTCACCTCTGTGTCACAGTTGATACCCTCAACACTACCAAACTAACCATTTTTGTAAAATCCACCAAAAAAAAATAATTCAGGCGTTAATGGGTTAACCGAACTAAAAGTCATGGTACTCCTTACTTTTATTCTGCCACAAGCTGGCTGTTAATTTTTTGATGCACTGTCAACTGTTAGCGGTTATGGAAGAGGTTAGTACACCCGGTATACAAAGTGACAGCTTATATGACTCAAGTGATTTGTAAATTTAGGATGTTGAAATGATATTGCATTTTATGTTGATGTTCCATTTTGAAATCCATAATATTTGTTATGAGGGATATTATGGTTTTTCATGAAATGAGTCATAATTTTATATATTGTTTGAATTTTTGGTATATTTGAAATTATGATTATTGGTCATAATTCAAACTTTTCCCCTTTTGGGGTTTATAAAAGTTTAAATGTTTGAAAAAAACTCAATTCTCGGAAGAATCATTGGAAATTTATGTGACAGGAATTGGTATTGAGTCCCATATATTTCAAACATTTCCTCCATCCTTGGGGATTTTTATTCAAGTTGTTTGATAATCTGGTGTAGAAATGAACTTTCTCTATTAACCGACGAAACCAAAAAGGAGGAGATTCTCTAGTCGACGCGTATTTATTTTTTTTTTATCATTTTTTTATGTATGATCACGCATAACTTTTTACTGAGGCGTCCGATTCCAATAATTCTGCTTCTCAGTGGATGGGGTGTACTTCGAAGGTGGTCCCATTCGAATTTAAAAGATGAAATCCACCCCTAAGGGTAGCAAAATTAAGGATATTGATCACTCACCCTCTGAATTCTGGTCCGTTAACCGATTCTATTAGGCATATTGGGTTGTTCGATTTGTATGATTTCTTTTAATAGATAGGGTATACCTTTTATTCAGATTTCGAATGGAATTATATACCCTTACGGGTAGAAAAATAGAGAATTATTGATTTTTCACTTATGAACATTGGCACACACATACGTAGTTGACAATGACAGATCGCTACTGACATTATTTCTGTTCCACATCCGTCAAAACAATTATATTCTATGATAGGATGGAAAGATATACGAAGTAATGGAATGAACTAACCAGAACATCAAAAAAAAAATTATATTACAACAAATAGTAAAAGTAGATAATTATATTATTTAACTGGTAATAGTTGAAGTAAGGTGGGTAAGTGAGTATTTTGGAAGTAATCAAAAAACGAGTAGGTAATAATTGGTATATTTCAGCCATAAAAAATTGAAAAATAAAAACTTTTTAACAAAAAATATAAACCGACGAAATACGGAACTGAAAAGTAAAAAATAAAATAAACCTTCTTAGTCTCAGTAACTAAGCTCCAAAACTAATGTAAGTAACTAATTTTGAGTCGGCGCCAAACAAACAATCGACGAACATCATCAAATTACTTCAAAAAAATTATCAGAATGTCACCGCGCAACTCCATGCCATCATTTTACGCCTTACCTAATTCATTTGCTTGTTTGTTTGGCGACGACTCAAAATTAGTTACTTACATTAGTTTAGGAGCTTAGTTACTGAGACTAAGAAGGTTTATTTTATTTTTTACTTTTCAGTTCCGTATTTCGTCGGTTTAATTTTTTGTTAAAAAGTTTTTTCAAAAATATTTCGAGAGTAGAAGTATAGTACTACAAAACGTATATCCTAATTTTGCGTTGAAATGCTGCAAAATAGATGAAAAATACTAGCGAACATTACCGAAAATAGTCGAGTGCGTGAAAGCGGCTGAGTAGTGGGGGTAGAGCAGCAGTCGCTGCTCTCGTTATGAATCTGCTGCTCTACCCCTACTCCTGAGCAGCTTTCATGCACTCGCCGGTTTTCGGTCATGTTTGCAAGTATTCATCACCTATTTCGCAGCATTTTAACGCAAAATGAGAATAGTCATTTTGTAGTGCTATACTCCAACTCCAACTCCAACAATAGTCAGAATCTTTGAGAACTATTGGAATCGGACCACCTATGACGCATCCAGGTCTGCTGCAATAAAGTGCATTAAAAAAAAAATTACAATTATGCCAAAACTAACAATCCAACGTGCCTGAGTTTTTCACACATGAAGGACATATCAATCACTACTATGTCGTTCAGAGCCTTCTTTAAAACTTGAAAAATGGCGGTGGTATGAATTTTTGAAAACACGCAGATTTTTTCTCGGTTTTTCTGGTTTTTCCCCGTTACTAATAATCTGGTCTGATCGCGCGAATTGTGATAAAATTGATACTTCGACAAGTTGTTACTTACCAATGAAATTGATTGGTACCTACTTTTTTTAACACTTCGCGCGACAAGCTTTTTGAAACCAAATAATTCAACAAAAAATAATTAAATCATTGTCCGCGATGACTTAAACTTATATTATACGTCCTAGTACACGACTTGAATGGAAGCTTGTCTTTAAATAGTTTTTTTATAAGTTATTTTTTCCAACACCTAATTGTATCTGAATTTAATTTTGCAATTATGGAATTGAATTGGACAAGACATAAACTCTTTTCCAATGGTAACAGCAGTTCTGACTGAACTGACAAGTAGAACAACTAAGATGGAATATATAATTCTGACAGTTGAAATGACATATTGCGCATCATAGACAATATTTCAGTGATAGTCATGAAGTTGAAAACTCCGAGGTCGATATACTAATACTAAAAACATTGATAAAATTATTGGAACGAAGTTCCTTTACGCGACTTGCGGTAGGTGTTGACTTGTAAAAATTGTAATGTGAGAAAAAAAGCGTTACTCCCCCTCCATGCGACTTTTTCTCTCTGTCACTTTCTATGACAACCATCCAGCTCTTGCTCATACGATTCCGAAGGTGTACGAAACCATCCGAACTGCTGTTCTGCTAGCGGGAAATTCAAAATGTCTATTTCCCTCATTATTTTTGAGCCAATCAAATGGCCGAAATTTCAAGCAGAGATCCAATCAGATTAGTTTTATACTGATGGAACCACCAGTACATTCGATATTGTTTTGCGATAAAATTATATGTCAGCGTATTTAATTCTTATTGAGAGAAACAGCAAATGCAAAATTGATCAAATGAGGGATTATAAATTACAGTGATTCGATATTTATTGAAATATACCTTTTTCAGCATGCTAAAAAGCCTCGGGTTTCCAAGTAAGGCGATGAATAATTGAAAAAATTTCATAACATCAACAACAATATCCGTGAACTAGTGGTTAGCGCGTCAGTCCCTCACTCGGGAGGCTCGGGTTCGAATCCATATCAAGGAGTTTTTACACGCCTAATATTAGCTTCACTTGTATGTTTGTTTGTTTTGACCCACTTCCAGACGTCCGAATGATTTGAAATTTTGCGGTTGTACATAATTCCGGTGAAAATGCATAAAAAAAAATTTGTGTGGAAAAAAAACGAAATGGCGGCTCCAATATGGCGGACGAGTTTTGTGATTATGGTCCGATTCGCTTCAAAATTTGTATCTTAGGGTTTTCTTGGTCGGAAATTATGATTCTTTTGTCAAAATTGCAAAATTCGAAATGACGGCTCCAAAATGGTGGACGAGTTTTGTGATTATGGTCTGATTCTATTCAAAATTGGTATGTGGGGGTTTTTGGGGTCGAATATTATGATTCTTTTGTAAAAGTTGGAAAATTCAAGATGACGGCTTCAAAATGGCGGCCGAATTTTTGTGATTATGGTCTGATTTTATTCAAATTTGGTAGGTGGGGGTTGTCGGGGTTGAAAATTATGATTCCCCTGTGAAAATTGAAAAATTCAAGATGGCGGCTTTAAAATGGCGGCCGAGTTTTGTGATTATGGTCTGATTCTATTCAAAATTGGTATGTTGGGTTTTTGGGGTTGGAGATTATGATTACCTAATTCGATAAGATTATTCCATTTTTTTTTTGCAAAAAAATTAAAAAAATAATAGTTTGAAAAAACTAAAAAAACACGCTTTTATATATAAACCACACTAAAAAGTAGGAAATAAATAATGGTTTAAAAAACTAAAAAACACGCTTTTTTAGAAAACCAGACTAAAAAAATAGAAAATAAGAAAAAAGTGTATTTTATATCAAGAAAAGCGTGGGGTGCATGGTATCAATAATCATATAGTACATTACACACCTAGGGCAGTGAAGTAAGAAATGTCTCAGATCACAGGTGATTGTTGGCCGAGCCGATACATGCACCCCACGCTTTTTTTAATATAACATACTTTTTTTCTTATTTTCTATTTTTTTAGTCTGGTTTTTTTAAACTATTATTTTTAATTCATCTTAATCGGTTTCAGATACAAACATATTTCAGTTGATCATGGAAAAAATACATATATATTTTAGGTTTTTGGGCGAGTTCAAGAACAGTGAATGATCATTGTAAACGAATTCATCTGAGACACGAAGCATTCAGAAACGGACATGATTCCTTCAATTTTGGAACGAGAATTGTTGTCATTTTCCCCGTTGAAAATCCAAATATAATATGAACTCTGGTAATTCCATCCAGCTTCAAATGTGATTCGGAAAATATTCTCATCAAATAAGATCCGTGCTATCGCAATTTTCTTTAAATTTTTCCTCAAGCATTTTGCCTCTAGGAAATTCAACTCGTGCAATTTGCGGCCTCATTATCAAAGATTAAACCACGCAAGCTTGGCTTTCGTTCAGATAATAAGACCGAAAAATCTCATTCAGTAAAATTTCGAACAAGCTTACTTGAAAATTTTCAACATTTTTTAGCGTTAAAAACCCTAGCACTAATGATATTACCCTCGATAAAACCCCTAGCACTTATGGTATTACCCTCGATCGGATATTATCGAATCGGACCATAATCACAAAACTCGTTCTCCCTCTTGGAGCCGCCATCTTGAATTTATAAATTTCAACGAAAAATTTATAATCTCTGACTCCGAAAACCTACGCATACCAATTTTGAATCGAATTGGACCACAATCACAAAATTCGTTTTCATCTTAGGGCCGCCATTTCGAATATATGAATTTCGACAAACATTTCATGATCTTCGACCCCGAAAACTCCCACCTACCAATTTTGAATCGAATCGGACCATTATTACAAATCTCGTCCATCATCTTGCAGCCGCCATTTTGTTTTTTTCTCTAACAGAAATTCCATAATGCATTGTTACAGAAATTATGAACACCTGCCAAATCCCAAATTAATCGGGCAACAAGAAGTCGGTCAAAATTCGCTTGCAAGATTTGACCCAAACTAACAAACGAACGAACGAACGAACGAACTAACTAACTGACGAGTGAAACTGAATAAAAGCTTGTAATAATGAAAATTAGTAATATTTTCTTAAACTCAGAACTGCACTGACTGTCATTGGTCATGCTCTGCCCTGTTATTGTTATCATTCTTGAGGTTATCACTGAATCTGAATATGTTTTATATAACAAAAAATTAAACCGACGAAATATGGAACTAAAAAGTAAAAAATAAAATAAACCGTCTTAGTCTCAATAACTAAGCTCCTAAACTAATGTAAGTAACTAATTTTGAGTCGGCACCAAACAAACAAGCAAATGAATTAGGTGAGGCGTAAAATGATGGCATCGAGTTGGGCGGTGACATTCTGATAATTTTTCTGAAGTAATTTAATGATCTTCGTTGATTGCTTGTTTGGCGCCGACTCAAAATTAGTTACTTACATTAGTTTAGGAGCTAAGTTATTGAGACTAAGAAGGTTCATTATATTTTTTAACTTTTCAGTTTCGTATTTCGTCGGTTTAATTTTTCGTTAAAAAGTTAATATTTTTCAATTTTTTGTGGCTGGAATCTACTATATACTAACTGCTTGTTTTTTTATTACTTCCAAAATACTTATTCACCCACCTTACTTCAACTATTACCAGTTAAATAATATGATTATCTACTTTTACTATTTGTTGTAATATAAATTATTTTTGTTCTGGTTAGTTTATTTCATTACTTTGTATATCATTCCATCCTCTCATAGAATATATTGATTGTGATAATGACACTAGCGATCTGCCATTGTCAACTACATATGTGTGCCAATGTTAACAAGAGAAAAATCTAATATCCCCTATTTTTCCACCCGTAAGGGTGGATAATTCCATTCGAAATCCAAATATGATCAATTATGAGGTATACCGTATCTGATAAAAGAAGAATCATCCAAATCGAAGATCCCAGTACCAAGTTATAGCTGATCCTTCATTCTGCTACTTTTAGGGGTGGATTTCATCTTTTAAATTCGAATGGGACCAACTTCGAAGTACACCCTATCCACTGAAAAAGGAGTTATTGGAATCGAACGTCTCAGTAAAAAGTTATGCCTGATCATACATAAAAAAAATAAAAATAAATATACGCGTCGACTAGAGAACCTCCTCCTTTTTGGTTTCGTCGGTTGAAAATGGGTTCTAATGGTTTCTGAATTCAAAGATTTATTATTATTCTCATTGCTATTGCTACTACTGAACCAGAGTCGACTAAATTCACCTCAACATGGAAAGCGATTTTCCAAGAGGGGGCTGCAGAAAACCTGGCCAAACGAGTAACAGAATAAAATATTTTCAAAATGTTAGTACTCACAGCAAACATAAGAAAAATATTGACTGCCTGGGCAAAAGAGGTGCATAAGTTTTTCATGGTTTTTTTTCGGAAAAAGTAACCATACTAATGTAGCAATAGATCGGTAATAGTCCCCACATACCAATTTTGAATAGAATCGGACCATAAACACAGAGATCATCGGCCATCTTGGAGCGTCATTTTGATTTCATGAATTCTGGAGAGAAATTTCCAATCCTCGACTCTAAAAACTCCCACAACAATTTTGTATCGAATCGGACCATAACCTAAATCTCGTACGCCATCTTGAAGCGCCATTTTGTTTTTTTCTCTAACAAAAATTATGAGTGCCGCCATTTCAATCTCTTGAATTTTGACAGAAAATTCATAATCTTCGACTCCAAAAACCCCCACATACAAATTTTGAATGGAATCGGAACAAAACCACAAAACTCCTCCACCATTTTGGAGCCGCCATATTGAATTTTTTAATTTTGACAAAAAAATCATAATATCCGAACCCAAAAACCCCCACGTACCAATTTTGAATCAAATCGGACTACAATTACAAAGCTTGTCCACCATCTTCACAATCTTCGTCCCCAAAAACCCCCACATACCAATTTTGAATCGAATCGTAACATAATCACAAAACTTGTCCGCCATCTTGGAGCCGCCATCTTGAGTTTATGAATTTTGACGAAAGTATCATAATTTCCATCCTCGAGAACCCCCACAAACCAATTTTGGTTGGATTGTAACCATAATCACAAAACTTGTCCGCCATCTTGGAGCCGCCATCTTGAGTTTATGAATTTTGACGAAAGTATTCATAATTCCACCCCAAAAACCCCCACAACCAATTTTGTATCGAATCGGAATAATCACAAAACTGTATGCCATTTGGAGCCGCCATTCGAATTTATGAATTTTGACAAAAAAATCATAATCTCCGACACCAAAAACCCCCAAGTACCAATTTTTAATCAAATCGGAACATAATTTTAAATCACGTCCGCCATTTTGGAGCCGTCATTTTGTTTTTTCTCTAACGAAAATTCTATAGTGCATTATCACTGGAATTATAAACACCTGCCAAATTTCAAATTAATCGGTCAAAATTCAATTGCAAGATTTGGCCCAAACTAGCTAACGAACGAACTAACAAGTGAAACTAAATAAAGCTTGTAAAAAAAATATCATGCGGTATCGAACAAACCAACACAATAGATAAAAATCATTTTACCCTACTACTCAATGCCCATTTGGAAATTTTCCACATGAAAATACTGAATATAGAAGCCCCTCCCTCGATATAGGTGTTGATAAAATCACGTGAAAAATGAATTTCGTTTCTTAGGAGTCAGCATATATTCTCATTATGCAACTTTGAATATTTCCTAAGGTTCCCATTGAGAGATGTAAAATCAATATTTCCATCACAGACGTTTCTCGCACCTGCTCTCAGTATGGATTTTTTCCAAGGACTAATTTCTTTCATTCCACTCTCCATAAAGGCAGTGAAAACTCCAAATGAATTGTTTTCATTACCAAGACGAGATGTTAGAGACTAGAGAGTAAATTATGTGGAGGCATGAAAACGTGATGAAAAAAACTGGGTTTTACATAAATTATGAAAAATGTTTGTTAAACGCTAGTTCTCCCATTTCGATAGCTGATAGGGACAAATATAATAATTCTTCAAAAATAATTGAATAGCCTGACGTATTGTTGAAAGATATCTGCAGCTTGAAGTGTCCTTATGATAATTCAATAAAATGAAATAACTAACAATAAAACGTTTTAAAGACAAGGTTTTCATTTAAGCCGTGTACTAGAACGTATAACATGAAGTTAAGTCATCGCTGACAATGATTTAATTATTTTTTGTTGAATTATTTGGTTTCAAAAAGCTTGTCGCGCGAAGAGTTCATAAAAGTAGGTATCAATTAATTTTATTGGGCAGTGATTAGTTGGTAGGTAAGAACTTGTCGATGTATTTAATTAAACAAAGTATTCATGAAAGTAGATACCATTTAATTTCATTGGACAATGTATGGTTGGTAAGTAACAACTTGTCGAAGGTTTCATATTATTACAATCTGCGCGAAAAGCTTTCTGAAACCAAATAATTCAACAAAAAATAATTAAATCATTGTCAGCGATGACTTACATTTATTTCATACGTTTTAGTACACGGCTTAAATAAAAGCTTTGTATTTAAAAAGTTTTTTCCGACGACCTACCTGAAATACGTATCATTTCGCACTGTAAACTAGTACATAAGATATTTCGCACTAGTGCGAAATATTTCATTTCGCACTAGTGCGAAATGAAATATTCATCTCCACGCTCTGCGATTGGTGCGATTATCTAATATAGTTAACTATACTCTGATTTTTACTCATAGGTAGCTGTGACAATGACATATCTACAAACGGATTCATAACATTATAGTGTCAATGTGATTTACCAAGTAGATAGGTACCGAATCGTATAATTTGTTCAGTTTTCTTTGCTGCAATGTCATCCGACGATGAAATGGTAGATTCTACTCCCCCAGAAGTATGCAATTTAGCAAACGAAGCAACGGAGCAATTGCTGCCAGAAAAATCAAAACAGAAGTATGATTTGGCGTACGATAATTTTATGGCATGGAAAGAAAGAAGTAACGCAAAAAGCTTCTCCGAAGTTGTTTTATTGGCTTACATAGGAGAATTGGGAAATAAGTACAAGCCAAGTACTGTCTGGTCAATATATTCTATGTTACGAACATCCTCGATAGCTAAACATAACATAAACATTGGAAATTACCTGAAACTGAAAGCGGTACTCAAAAGACGCTCAGACGGATATTTTTAATTCCCAGCAAATCAAACAATTTATGGAGACTGCTCCGGATGAGAAATATTTGTTAATCAAAGTATGTTTTGATTTGCATTTACAGTTGATTTATTTAGAATGAGGTTTTTTTTGAACAATATTGATATTCTACTAATTTACTACTCATATTTTGTATCAATAAATCGTTGTTAATGACAAATAATATTAATGTCATTCAATAGCTCAATGCGTCAATGTATCGACAAACACACAATATAGAATGTATGGCGTTGGTTCGAATCCTGATGGAGTACCTTTTTTTTAATTATTTGAATGTTTCATAATCAAGGAGTGATAATCATGTCACTTATAATCTCATTTTATAGTAGATATATTATACAAATTGTCCAAATTATATTTTTTTTTGTCAAGATGAATGTGTATTTTAATCATTCTAGGTTGCCTTAGCATTCACTATAAACGGAGCTCTGAGACGAGCTGAATTGGCCAATGTGAAAATAAACGATCTGAATGATGTAACAACTGCATTAATTGTAAAGGTTCCGGACACCAAAAATAAAGTACCACGAACTTTTATATTAACAGGAACATTTTATGAGATATATAAGAAGTACGCTGATCTACGACCCAAAACTATGGTGGATAGAAATAACAGATTTTTCATTAATTACCAGAAAGGTAAATGTACCTCCCAGTTTGTGGGAATCAACAAGTTTGGTGCAATGGCCAAAGAAATCGCTACATTCTTGAAATTACCAAACCCAGAAAACTACACTGGTCATTCATTTAGGCGTTCTTCAGCCACAATATTAGTGGATAGTGGCAGTGACTTATTGACTCTGAAAAGGCATGGCGGCTGGAAAAGCAGCACAGTCGCAGAGGGTTATATTGATGAATCAATCAATAAAGAAATGGAAATACCCAATCAAATAACCCAATCCATTGAACATGCAACAACCTTCACACCAGAACTATTCGGAACTAGCTCGGAATCACAATCAGTCCCTACTGCGAGACCATCAACCTCCACTACAGTTTTGGAAACTAATAATAATATTATGACGGGAATTGATAATCAAGCCATTCAAGGTCTGATAAAAGAAAATAATAGTATTCCGTTAGTACTGAAGAATTGTTCAAATATTACCATCAATGATTATTTTTCCAATATTTCATAAATACAGACCAAAATGTACCCAAATATTTTTGTTAAATGTTCAATAAAATTTGATCTCTTTGTGCAATTGAATTGATTTCCTGTAAAAATGATTTGTAAGTAGGTAGGTAGGTCATGCAAAATTAAAATCCGACATACCTATGTTTTTCATGTAGGTCGTCGGAATAGTATAGTGTACAACTCGTGCGGAAATTGGATATTTCTGCACTAGTTGCACAATATACTATTCTATTAGTCATTTTATTTTTGCTTTTCAGTTGGTTCGCCTCAATCTGTTCATTTATAATAGAGCATCGTTATTACAAGTTCTCTTCTCTGTTAGTTCTGAGCTGAAAGAAATCATGATCTACGACCCCAAAAACTCCTATACACAACCTTGAGTTGATATTTTTTTGACAAAAAATTCATAATCTCCGAACCTGTAAACCCCCACATACCAATTTTGAATCAAATATGACCATTATCAGAAATCTCGTCCTCCAACTTGGGGCCGCCATCTTAAATTTATAAATTTTGACAAAAAAATCATAATCTCCGACCCCGAAAACCCCCGCATACTAATTTTGAATCAAATCGGACCGTAATCACAAAACTCGTCCGCCATCTTGGAGCCATATTGAATTCATGAATTTTGACAAACATTTCATAATCTCCGACCCCGAAACTTCCACATACCAAAATAAGTGAAGCGTGCTCGTGACTACGTGCTCCTTGAGAGATGCACTTCAGTGTCGCCGCCTCACATTTTCGTCCGTCACGAAAAAAATATCTGCAGCAGTTTTCATCTTAAAGAAAACCTGTATCTACCTTTTTATGTGAAATCTTCCATTTTTTCGAACGGCAGTATCAGTTTTTCAATTGTTTTTTTCAAAGATATTCAATGAACAATGTAATTTTGCAACTTATTTGTTGAATAAAAAATTAAGCACACACTTCACGGTTGGTAACTTTTTATATGTTGTTCCTAACATCATCACTAATGTACAGTAAGAAGTTACCGCAGTCCCCTAACTTTCTGAAGCTAAAATCTAATATTACTCCACTATATTATGAGCGGATTTATTGTCTGAACTGTTTGAAATTACCACTCTAGAGAAATTTTTGGATCGTTGTTTTCATTTTAGTATTAAATATCGTTAATTTTGAGTGTTCTGAACACAGAAATACCTCCATATTTGCTCTGTCACATCAGGTTTTTCTATAAAAGGAAAAAAACGTTTATTTCCAAATTTTAAGAAAAAATCAATGATTATGTTACAAATACGTATATTTAAACATTTATGGAGAGAATATCAAGTACAATCATTATTATAGGACTATTCAGAGTGATTTTTATTGTGCTTTTCTGTAAAATTACGTCAAGGTGTGATTTTTTGGTGAATATCATCAGGAATATCACGTTTCAGTGACCAGCAGTAATAAGCCATCATATTCACATTCCGTCGACCTTGGTACCTTGTTTCCATAGTTTTGGTGTCTTTTGATGAAACCGTTCTCCCTGTTCCCTAAAATCACCAGAATTTTCAGGAAAAAAATCCAGATGTGAATATAGAAAGTGGAGTTTCATACTCATATTGCATCCCAATTTTTTATATTTATCCAATGAAGTTACCACGATATTTTTATAGTCAGGGTGTTTTTAATTCCCTAAGAAATCGTTAACAACGTTTTTAAAAGCCAGCCAAGCTTCAAATTCAGTAGTATTCATTGTTGCATCAAATTCATGTCTTTCATCAAAGATCTGATTTGTGGATACCCCTTCTTTTATTTTTGCATTAGATAATCTCGGGAATTTTTGACCCAGGTATTTAAAACCATCATTGTCTTTGTTCAATGCTCCAACAAATTGTTTCATCATACCCACGGTTTGAGTTGTATTTTAAAGCCAAAGTAAGCATTATATGAATTTCGCACAAAATCAGCAATTTTTTGTTTTTGCTTTGAAATCATAAAATTTACACTAATGTATAATAACAAAATGTATCTACACAACTTTGACACTTTCTTGAAGACATTTTGTTTTGGAAATGTTGTTCAGCCACAAATTATTGATAAGATTCAATTAATATCAAAAGTAAAACACTAACACATTTTTTAAATAAACACTCTAATATTTCAGTATAAATTTTGTGAACAAAGTTACTCTAACCGCTTATTCTCATGTAACGCCTTAATAACTGGGTGTGACGCTGTTGCAACTGATAGATTTTCTCCCGAGAGGTCGCACAATTTGAAAAAAGAGCGCCAAAACTTAATAATTCAACTTTTTTATTAAAACAAATAAAATTGCCAATATATTGATTTTATTGAAAATTCGACATGATACGGAAAAATGAGGTCTGGTCTCGTCGTCAGCAAAATTGGTAGAAAAAATTAATAATATTTTAAACAAGGAAAATCACGTCGGCCGCTGCTATAGAGTTAGTTAAATTCTCTTTGGTGACTGCCAATGCAAAAAATTGATCTTTTCTCTGACTTTTGGTGGCTGGGATATGTTTGTTGGTTCTATCACCGTTTTCTTTGATTTTTGCCGAAAATAATGAATCGATCGCAGGAACTCTGATAATATCGCTATCTAAAGAGGCGAGGAGAGTCCCAAGCACTTCCAGATGATCGGCCCCCGAAAGATCCCTGCAAGCACCAAATCCTTCGCTGCCATATTACAATCACCTTTGATCGCGAATGTTCCTTTCGGGGTGGAGATGGGCTTTGCCTCCAATGTTGATGGCTCAGGAGGGTTCCTTTCTGCTTCTGGACAAGTATAAGACTTATGCAGCCGCAGGAAACACTTTTCACCACTTTTATTCTCTAGAGCAACTTATTACCATCTATGATGCAATCAATATACATATACATCCAAGTACTCTCTGGCCGAGTACATATTTTCCGCCCTTTTTGTCTCAGTAACGTTTCCTTCGAAATGTTACACTCCAATTCGACTTTCCCTCTCATCGCGCTAAAAAAAATATCACTTCAAAATGTGGAATTAATAATACGCGATACTTATTTCCAAACACTCACTTTCCATCACTCACTTCAACAATTCACGTTTCTCAATTGTCAGCATAATAATTTACCATATTTTGATTGCCGCTCGCAGGGAGTTTTATCAGAACGGAATTGGATTCATGCAAGTTTTCACGTCAGTTTCGAATCCTGACACTTTATTTACCTGAAAATCAAACGCGATTTGAGTATAACAGATTGCCTATCGGATCCAATCGATGCCAAAAATGATATATAAATCTTGATATCGTTTGGATTCGATCAGGTTGTTTGATTGATTCCATGAAATATGATGCTGAAACCAGACAGTGATGTCGTTTGGAAATTCGGCTACGGAAGCAACGATCATTTCAGTAGTAATAATTGTACCTGAAATTGTAGTGGGAGATATCTTCGAACTTGGTTAATTTATAATAATAGAATGTTTTTTAGTTGATATTATCTACCCAGATCTGAAATTTCAAGAAAAAACAACAATAATTACATTTTTTATAGTTTGGTACCCTAATTTCATAAGAATTTCATAAGATATATTATACAGGGTGTCCCACTCTCGATGGCATATTAGACGTTTCTGGAGAACGGGACACAGGATAATTTTGAAAATTTGGATTTTTGGGTAATTAGTTCTGCTCTATCGATCTGAAATATTTTCAGCGAGGCGGCGTTGCCGCTTATATTGAAAAGTAGCAACAACATTGATATTTTAAATGAGACACCCTGAATATTATTGCAGTTTTTGCTTTGCTATGGCTTTACGATCATTTCTGTATATTACTTCCCTATTCGCTGTGTGCAAGACTGGTAATGCCCTCTAGTGACTCGATAGCTGAAGTTTTCCTGTTTTATTTCCAATACTCACTATGTAACAATTTAATTTTTTTTATAATTTCTAAATAATCTACCACGATGTAACAATTTTGTGCTCACTACTAGTTCCAGATGAATCGAATTTTTTTTCTGTCAAATAAAAAAGTGAGTAAATGATAAAAAATATGTGTATTGGTACGATAGTTCACCGCATTTGGAGGTTATCCATGTAAAGTTATGACATTGTCTGAATGATATTCTGAATATCATAAAGTAAATGGTCCCTAAATAATACAAAGACGTTCAACACTCTCTAACACGTATAATTGTCAACAAAATATTGAGTATCGCTCATACAGTACAAGTAACGATGTTTACTTTTAGTACTTGAACTGCATTATATTCAACATTAGTTCACAAGTAAGGCCAATTACTTTTGTAACCGAAACCAGTTCGTGAAAATTAAAACCCAAATTGAGAATCCTCCGCGAGGTACTTTATCCTGATAGAATGCCGTGTATGATAAACAAGTTGGAAAGACATCAAGAGCATCTCTGTCCTCTGTTCATAAGGCTGATTGATCAGGTTACATCACCGTCTAGGCGTTCCCGAACTCGCAGGCTAACACCGTCCCACGGAACTTGGTTAATACTTTTACTATCCACTTCTAGACGATCAAATAGAAAACGGAAAAAATCTCAAATATTTATCGAACAAAAACCTCACGTCCCGGAATTAGAGATTGAAATATCGTGGAATAACAGAACACTTATCTCTTTGCTGGAGCCTTTGTGATGCAGTTGGAAATGTATAAAATTTACACGTACTATTTTTGCAATCGACTACACAGCAATAGCGATGGCTCATCATAATAAAGTAAGTAAGTAAGTAAGTAATTTATTCAGTTAATATATGACAGAGCACAATAGAAAATGAATCCGTTATAAATATAACCGAGTAGCCTAAACGTAATATTAGTTACAAACTTAATATAGCAGCTGGGGATACACGTTTATAGAGAAGGAGATGCCACCTAAGCAAGCTTGTGTTGTGGCATCATCGTTCGTATGGATACAATTCATCTGATGGAAAATGTAGACTAGTTCGTCGAGAGCAAACACGTGTGGCCATTAAATGTTTTCCAGTATAGCATTTGAGCAATCAAAACTATTCTTCATAAAAAATTTCAATTTTGGTTTATTTTTTTTGATACTAGTAATATTCTTCAATTCAGCGGTTAATTGATTATAAAGTTTGGGTCCAATATATGTTACAAATCTCTGATTATGACGAAGTCTAACAAAGGGAACATCAATGTTCTGGTTTGTGTTAAGGCGGGTGTTATGCGGGTGTGTTTTAAAATTCAAGGGTGTGTTCATAATCCACAGGAGACAATGATAAATATAAAGCTTCTTCACATTGAAGACATCTGCTTCTTCGTACAATTTCGTGGTGGAGAATCTTTTATTTTTCTTCAATAAGATTTTAAGTAATGTATTTTGGACTGTCTCCAAATTCCACAATGTAGTTTTGAATGTTCCCCCCAAGCAATAATACAGTAACGAATAATGGATTCTGATAGTGCGCTATGGATCATCATGAGAGTTTTTTTATTCAGAATATTCCTGAGTTGGTAAAATTTCTAAATCAATTTACGAAGTCTTTTTGTAGTGTATGTGATATGCTCGTTCCAGCGCAGAAATTGATCTACCATAACACCCAGGTATTTTATCGATTGAGTTTTTGTTACGGTGGGGCATTGACAATTAGCGGATGCATCACAATTGAAATTATGGATATGTAGGGTATGAAGAGTGGGTTGATCTTTGGCCATCGAAGAGAATGCCATGAATTTGGTTCTTTCGATATTGAGGCTTAGTAAACTATTACTGAGCCAGCTAGAAATAAATGCCATTCCCTTTTCAGCTTTATCGTATGTTTCATCCCAGGTGTTACCTACAAAGGACACAGCGGTGTCATCAGCATAAGATATTAAGTTGCCATCGAGTTGTTCAATAGAGAAAATACTGTTTATATACAACAAGAAAAGGATAGGGCCCAAGACTGTCCCCTGTGGAACTCCCATGGAGACTGGTAATGGATCACTTGAAGAAGTATTCACTTTAACTACCTGCATTCTTTCCGAGAGATAATCTTTCAGTATATCCAATGACACGCCCCTAATTCCACTGCACTCCAGACGATTGAAAAGTATTTCATGATTGACAGTATCAAAAGCCTTAGCCAGGTCTAAGAATACTGTCAAGCACTTTTGTTGATTTTGAAAACAATCAAATACCGAGTTTGTTAATTGAAATACCGCTGTTTCAGTAGAGAGGTTTTCCCTGAATCTAAATTGGTTATCCGACAGAATATTATTTTCAGTACAAAAATGGAGTAGTCTGAACTTTAAACATTTTTAAAAAATTTTTGCAAAATTGTTTATTACAGTTATTGGCCTATAATTGGTAGCTTTTTTCTTGTCACCACTTTCAAATATTGGTGTTGTTGTTGACTCCATGAATCGGGAAGGCACTATTCCACGGCTAAAAATCAAGTTCAAAATAAAACACAATGGTTCAACAAAAAATGTATGAAATTTTTTTAAAAGATACACAGAAATTTCATCGGGTCCCGATGAGGTATTATTTTTCAGAGACGATATAACGTTGACCAATTCGGTTTTCGTTACAGGGTGTAAGAATAGCGAATCTTTGATGTTCAACTTTCTTTCTGGGGCAGATTGATCGGATTTTCATATTTTTCCTGCCATTGTTGTACCTATATTGGAAAAGAACTTATTGAAGTGATCTGCAGTTTTTTTATCCGTGTTTAGTTTTTTATTTTCATCATCATGGATATTGAAGATTTTTTGTTATGCGTAATTTCTCCGATACACTCCCACATTTTTTTTGAGTTGTTCTGTTCCATTTCGATTTGGTTCCTGTAATATTGATTTTTTGTGGTCCTCAGGAGGTTGGATAAGAAGTTGCGATATATTTTATATTCAGGTTTAGATTCGGGACTTTTTGATTTTATAAATTTTTGTTTCAGACGATCTCTGTGTCGTATGGAATTCAGCAAACCAGTAGTCATCCAAGGTTTGAGCTTTATACTATCATTGTTCCAACTTTCGTTATTGTACTAACATCGATATAATAAGATATTTTCCCAATGAACAATTTATATGCTGTTTCTGGTTCAACCGACTGATGAATTTCCGCCCAGTTTTCTCTTTTCAATAGCTTATGGAGTTTATTATAATTGGTAGTTTTTTTTTTATTATATCGGAATGTTCAGTCACCTTTATTGGAGAATCCAGGTGGACGGACAGCATAAGTGTGTAGTGATCAGTTATGTCGGTTTTAAAGATATATGATCTGATTCTTGTATCGTTATGAGCATTTGCATTTTGCATCTTGACGTAGATATGGTCAATCAAGCTGGAGGTACTATCTGTTACTCTTGTTGGTTTATTGATATAAGGGAAAAATCCCAATTCTGCTAATATACAGGTATAATTAATGACATTCCTATCTGCAAGGTTTAGAGTATTTATATTTATATCCCCGCAAAAAATATTTATATCATGATGAGTATCTAGCGAGGAGAGATAATCTTCGAGTTCCGTTAGATATAGATCCACGTTGGTGGAGGGGGGTCTGTAAGAGGCTATCAGAAGGAAAGATAGGTTATTTAGTTCGAAGGATAATTGAACTAGGTTAGTTTCAGATAGGCGTTTGATAGATGCATTGTAGTTGATGTCCTTCCTTATAAACAGGATCAAGCCATCATTTTGGTTAAAATGTGAGTCATTATATATAATATCAAAATTGGGAAGATAAAAAGTGCGAATATCATCCAATAACCAAGTTTCAGGTAGGACTATTACACCGATGTTAGCATTATTGAATGACTGAATATAAAGAAGGAGTTCACCAAAGTTCTTTCTCAGACTTCGGATATTGAAGTGAAGGATATTCATTTGATTTTCACCGCCTAACACATGTTTACTCTCGCCAATGTCACAGACTATTGTATCCCTTTCTTCGTATTGTTCCAGGCCATCAAAAAAATCCAACATGATTAAAGTTTAATGAAATTAAGAATATGAACATAAATGTAATTAATAGTATATAATATAAACACACAAGTATGTATATATATGTAACAAAAAAAGTATTCAGTCAGAGGTCACCAATAAATGGATTACACCACCACCAGAAAATTAACTAACAAAAAAAAAATTCGAATGTGCAGCGTTAGAAAAGTTGAATTACATGATTGGGTACATAAGAATAATTCAGAATGTGAATATTCTCGAAGTACAGGAATTAATAAAAATAGAAAATAATGGTGTTCATGGTATCAAAAAATTTATGTAACATTAGAATGTAGAATTACTGACAATTCAGAATTTCAATTTTACCAACTATAGTACAACCACATTATCCTAATTTTTCAATGTCAGAGTCGCAACTTATTTTAACGTTTTTTTCATTGACTTTTGTATATATTTGGCCATTGAAGGACCAGACAGGTTTTCCCTCGAGAGCTGATTTCGCAGTTTTCATTAAAAGTCTTCTGTATAGTGTCAAATCTTCCGTGAAGTAAACTTTAGAACTCTTCAGATTTTTGGCGGATTTGAAGATATTTACTTTCACAGCTTTACTGGAAACTTTGAGTATCAGTGGTCTCGGTCTAGATTGGGAGCTGGGTTGTTTACCCACTCGATAGCAGCTGATTATCTCTTCATTTTTCAAAGCTAGATTGGCATTATTCTTTGAAATTTCAATGATTTTGGATTTGGCGTTTTCCTCTTCAATTTCGGACACTCCGTAAATAGTAAGTAAGTAAGTAAGTAAGTAAATTTATTCAGGTAAGTATGAGTTTCATCTACAATATCAATTCATAACTAAAACTAGAAAAGAAAAATTATGAATTACAGATTATGTTCCAGGCTGATCTACCTAAGCAAAGCTTGTGTTGTAGTCATCAGCCTGAAGTTGTGAAGTTTATACATATATTTTGAATGAATGAAAATTTGAGAAGAAAAAAGAGTTATATACAATGTGAAGATCAAATTTGTTGTGATGAGGGAGAGAGTTTTTCTTTTAGTCAAGTTCATACACGGTTTTTAGTTTGTTATAATTCATGTTTACAAATTCTTTGAGTTTAGATTTCATTTTGAATTTATTAGGGATGATTCTGATATCTATAGGGACTAGGTTTAACAGTTTTGGCCCAAAGTATGATATGAATCTCTGCGTGTGGGTTAGTCTACAGAGAGGAGCATTTGTTTTCTGTTGAGATTTAGCACGTGTGTTGTATATATGGCTTTTATGAGAGATGGGATTGTTTTGCATCCATATTAGGCAGTGGTGGGTATATAGTTTTCTTACTTCAAATAAGCCAGATTCTTTGTAAAGGTCATCAGTCGAGTATCTTCTATTTTTCTTAAAAATTATTTTTAATATAGTATTTTGCATAACTTCAAGAACGTGTAATAATGTTTTACTAAGACCACCCCATA
Organism: Gonioctena quinquepunctata; assembly: GCA_018342105.1. Lineage (NCBI taxonomy): Eukaryota > Metazoa > Arthropoda > Insecta > Coleoptera > Chrysomelidae > Gonioctena > Gonioctena quinquepunctata. Next base: position 58,717 of record JAFIRS010002682.1, on the reverse strand, counting down.
TAATGATGCAATATCTCAATATGGATTCAGCAAGTGAGTTGTAAATCATAAGTAGGAGTTTTTTATTATTAAGATTTCTAAGTTGATAGAATTTATAGACTAACTTATTAAGTCTTTTAACTGTATTATCTGCGTGTTCTTCCCATCGCAGGTGTTGGTCCACATAAATTCCCAAATACTTTATTGTGTCAACTTTTTTAATTTTTGGACATGTACACTGCGTTGGCAATCGGCAGAGATGTTTATGAATAGTGAGTATGTTATTCAAGGGCTGATCTTTTTTTGTTGTGGTAAATGCAATAAATTTCGTTTTTTCTAGATTCAGACTCAGAAGGCTCATATTCAACCAAGAGATAACATATTTGAGCCCTGTTTCAGCTTTCTTATAGACTTCGTCCCAGGAGTTTCCTTCAAACAAAAGAGCAGTATCGTCCGCGTAAGATATTATCCTGCAATTGATGTTCAAAAGTTTATAAAGACTGTTGATATAAATCAAAAATAAGATTGGACCCAATACTGTACCCTGTGGGACGCCCATGGTGATAGGTAGTGGATCGCTGTGAAGACTGTTTATTTTAACCTTTTGATGTCAGTCAGATATATAGTTTTTGAATAGATCTAGTGTGATTCCTCTAATTCCTATAGTTTCTAGACGTTTCAGGAGAATTTGATGATTGACAGTATCAAAGGCTTTAGCCAAATCTAAGAAAACCGTCAAGCCCTTTTTTTTGTCATTAAAGTTTTTCCATACATTGTTGATCAGTTGGAATATTGCATTTTCTGTTGACATGTGTTCTCTGAAACCAAATTGGTCTTCAAATAAGATATTATTTCTCTCCAAAAAATCAATCAGTCTATTTTTCAAACACTTTTCGAAAACCTTAGCAAAATTATTAATAATAGTTATTGTTCTGTAATTTGTTGTGAGTTTTCTGTCACCAGTTTTGAAAACTGGGGTGGTGATAGACTCTTTGAAAGCAGCTGGTATATTACCCCTTACGAAGCATAAATTAATAATATGACAAAGAGGACTCCATAGAAGTAAATTGTGTTTTTTTATAAATTGCGCCGTTATACTGTCAGGACCTGGAGAGCTATTGTTTTTCAAAGTAGATATTATTTTGATAATTTCATTTCTTGATACTGGGCTTAGAAAAAAAGAATTTGCAATATTACATTCAATTTCCGGGATAGTGTCATGTTTATCAATTTTCCTTGCCATCTGTTGTCCTATATTTGCAAAGAAATTATTAAAGTAATCTGATTTTTCCTTATCATTAACAATTATTTGTCCACTTTCATTTGTAATATTATATTTATCTTTTTGTTTCAAGTTATTGTTCATCATTTCATTTAGATTTTGCCAAATTTTACGATAATTCTGTTGGGCGTCGTGAATCTTATTTATGTAATGATTATTCTTATGAGTTTTAATTAGATTATTGAGATAGTTTCTGTACTTTTTGTATTCTTTATTCAGTTCTTCGGTATACTGTCTGTATAATGTTTTCTTCAGGTTGTCTCGGAATCTGATTGATGTTAAAAGACCTGTAGTCATCCAAGGTTTCAGTTTTTTTTTGGAAAGTTTTATGGATTTAGTTTGAGTGGATAAAAGATTATATGTTTTAATTTTGTCAATAAATAGGTTGTAAGCATGTTCTGGGTCATTTGATGTCAAGATATCAGTCCATTCCTCTTTTTCAAGAAATTTTTTTACTTTATTTTGATTTATAAAAATAATAGATGTTTCGGTGTTAATTGTGCTTGGATTCAGTGAGATTGACTGTATTTTTATGGAAAGCATAATTGTGTAATGATCGGTTAAATTGGTAGTGTAAATATATGTTTTCAATAACAGTTTTTCCAATATGTATTTGCCAGATAGTTTTATGTAGATATGGTCTATTAAGGTAGAGCTGTCTTTTGTTACACGGGTCGGCTTATTGATGTAAGAAAAATATCCTTGTTGCGCCATCAGGCATACATAGTTTGTGGTGTTTGTCTCCGAACTATTCAATATATTTATATTGATATCACCCATGAAAATGTTCACATCAGCACTTTTCTGAGCAGACAAAAAACGCTCCATGTCTTCCAGATATAGACTTAGGTTAGTAGAAGGGGGACGGTAACAAGCTGTGATGATAAAAGATATGTTATTCCACGTATATTCTATTTCTAAGAGCTTGATTTCGGTAAGATGTTTTATAGTGGTAATATAATCGATGGAACTTTTGACATATACGATAACCCCATCATTTTGGTTGAAATTAGAATCGTTATATAGTATTTCAAATTCTGGGATCTTGAAATCATCTACATTCTTAAGTGACCATGTTTCGGATAGAATAATGATATCCAGATTGTTAGTGTTAAATCTCTCAATATACAACAAGAACTCATCAAAGTTTTTACCTAGACTCCTTATGTTGAAGTGAACTATATTGAGATATTCATCTCCACAAAAATTTTGTAAGTTATCTTCAATGTTTGTAAACACCAGAGTCTCTCTCTCCTCATAGTTATTAAGCTCATCCAAGTAGTTTATCATATAAATCAATACAGACAAAATAATACACAATGGGAAAAATATAAGAAAATATATACAGAGCAAGAAAAGCGAAAAATATAAAGGGGGTTTCTAAATGAATAAGAGGGAACCGCTCTCTCTCCAAAAGCTGTTTTGGCTTCCAATAGAAGAGCTTTCCGTATTTTAGTAAGGTCGTCAGCGACAAATTTTTTTTAACCTTTTAGTTTTCCAATATTTTTTATAACCTGCACTTTATGTTCATATTGGTAGAATTTGAGAATAACTGGCCTGGTTTTATTTTGCTGCGCTTGTTTTCCTACTCTGAAAGCTGTTCGTATGTTTTGTATCTTAAGAGGTGTTTCGTCATTCTGATTCAAAATCTGCCTTAACTGTTCCTTCAAATCTTCATCTGGTTGTTCGGGTACCCCGTATATACAAATATTGTTGATTTTTTCGAGCTGCTCGAAATTCTACATTTTTTGTTCCAAACTATTTATGGTCACGTTCATACTTTTTACTGTGTCTTCAAGTTTCTGGAATTTCTTATCTATTTTATCAGTGAAGGTTTTTGTAATTTTAATTTATAAATTCCTCACTTGCGAATAATTCACTGATTGTTTCCTTAATCAGATTTTGTAATTCCATTTTATTCCTTGTGTTTGTCATTTTCTTTGTGATTTTGTAACTACAGAAGACACTTCACTATACGGATGCACTCAGATTTGTTCACTTTTAAGGTTTTTTCTTTAGTTATTATCTCGTTTTTAGGCAGGAGCAAATAACTATCGACTATCTACTGCGAGGCATCTACCTGAATGAAAATACAAATGTTGTTGCTTCTGCTGTTTTGTTCGGTAAATATTTAGTTACATCACTCATGCACTCCGAATATGGGAAAACACTTTTCTTACGTGTTTCGCCTCTGAATCGAATCGGAAGAAATGCGCTTATACGTTTCAGAGTTATCGCTTTTTCGAAATAAATTTCACACGTCTCGCACAAACTCACTCAATGCTCTCTTTTACAGCATAACAATCACCTAAATCACTTATTTTTGCAAATTTGCAAATATCGTGTTTTATCGAAAAAATCCTCCTTCTTACACAGTTGCAAATGAATTTCTTTGACAGATGACATTTATTACCTTTTTTAATTTTTCATGTTGGTAATAAATGAATCGGACTGTGTAAGAAGGAGGACCTTTTTCGATAAAAACGACGATATTTTGTGCAAAGTTGTGCCGAAAATAAGTGATTTAGGGTGTATTGTTTATGCTGGTAAAAAGAAGGAGGCATTTTGAGTGAGTTTTGTGCGAGAAAACGGTGCTTGAAATTTATTTCGGAAAAAGCGATGTAACTCTGAAACGGTATGAGACCGCCGCATTTTCCTTCCGGATTCGTGTTCAGGAGGCAAAAACACGTAAGAAAAGTGTTTTCCCCATATTCGGAGTGCATGAGTGATGTAACTAAATATTTACCTTTTGTTCCATGGAGTCTACTTTTTGTTCGAGAATGGATATTTTATCGTTTTGCTTTTTTATTTCTAGTTGGAGACCCCACATTTTTTGTTCGAGACTCTCCATTAGCTTTTTTGTCAGCTGAGTAATGAAATCATTATCATTGAAGAATTCGGTTATCGATTCTTTTATTATGTTATTAATTTCTTGTTCACTCCTAGTACCCATCGCGTGAATATGTTATATCAGTTAGAACAGTAAATAGATAGGACTCACGTTGAAGTAGGATTTCTGCTTTTTTCCACACTACACTGTGTTAAAATAGTTGTTCGTGGTGGAGCGAACCGAATTTGGACTAGTCAGCACGACACATTAAACTGAACTGATAATATAATGCTTATTCATATGAAGTATGGTACAATATTTTTAAGTGATTTGTGAATAAAAGGGAAGACCTCAGAATCTGAAAGTTTGCAACTTGTATACTTGTACCAGGATCATTACCTACTTCTGCCACCATGGGCGCTGTCATAGTTTCATCTATCCCCTCCAGCCTAATGCACACAGCGAATACCTATCTCAAGCGGTTTTAAGGAAATTCATTGATTCCCTTATTTTTTGTGCAAAACATAGCTTCAATTAAATGTTTATTACTGCAGTATTTGGACTCGAACAAAGCTGAAATTCGGGCTGTAGTTTACCAATGTTTTGTGCATCAGTTACGTCCAAAGGAATTCGTTCTCTATTATACAGGGTCGTTCAAAATTTCTGATTTTTCCGATAGATACAGAAATGGTGGGAAGTGCATTTTTTTAAAAGGAACAGTATATTATCGAATATCCTGAAAGACAATTGAAGTTTCTTCCAAATGATGTATCATGTTCCCATACCTAAATAGTCTGGTTTCCGAAATAAAAGCAAGTATCTACAGTGTGACCCATTTAAAATGGAACCACCCCTGTAGAATATGCATTTTTCAATCATTCTCAAACATTTTTTTTATTGTAATATTGAGCATCAAAAACTTCATCTTGACACAAATTTTCATATCTTTAGTTTAATTTCCAAGGCACTCTATGGTTTTTTTTCTTCGTCAAAAACGGCAAAAGTTTATTAGACAATTTTTGTTTTGAAATTTGACTACACCACTGGACTCGTAGTTGTCATAAATAGAAACCATGGAAATTTCATGAAAAAATATTGGTTAACAACGAAGTTACAACAACTTCAATTATGGAAACAAAGTATTTGATTATAATTTTTATTTAGATTATAGACATATTTGAAATCTGGCAACACTGCCGATACAAAGTAGAACACCAGTGAATTTGTACAGCAAAAATCCGAAGTCCATAGCTCATTTCGTTCTACAGTTATAACTCCTTAAAATATGGTGATGTGAACGATTTGTGGTAGAAGCGATTTTGTAATAAAAATCTGACTACGCCACTGGATTTGTAAATTATATTCCCTTTAAATAATTGATTTGAGTTTAGGTTATAAGTTTATTCGAAAATAACAGAAAATTGTAAATTCATTTTCAAGTTATGCAGTCTTCCATAGCCGATAAAAACGAAATGAACCGAATCAAGTTTTAAAGTATCAAAATTATTTATTGAATGATGAAACAGAAAGCAGGACAAAAAATGTTCCTTTTAAATTCTGCAAATCTCAATTGAAACAAGCTTTTAGAGAAGGTATCAATAATTTGAGGAAAGGTGAACTAATACATTAGGCATAGGTATTGTACTAAATCAATAGTAGGCTGTGATTTAGTACACCACAAATCGCTCACATTACCATAATTTCAGGAGTTATAACTGTAGAACGGAATGAGCTATTGACTTCGGATTTTCACTGTACAAATTCACTGGTGTTCTACTTTGTATCGGCAGTGTTGCCAGATTTCAAATATGTCTATAATCTAAATTATAATCAAATACTTTGTTCCCAAAATTAAAGTTGTTGTAACTTCGTCGTTAACCAATATTTTTTTATGAAATTTCCATGCTTTCCATTCATAACGACTACGAATCCAGTGATGTAGTCAAATTTCTAAACAAAAATTGCCTAATATTTTGCGTTTTTGACGAAGAAAAAAAACCATAGAGTGCCTTGGAAATGAAACTAAAGTTATGAAAATTTGTGTCGAAATACAGTTTTTGATGCTTAATATTAAAAAAAAAACATTTTCGAGATTGACTGAAAAATGCGTATTCTACAGGGGTGGTTCCATTTTAAATGGGTCACACTGTATAAAAATCGAAATATTTTGCCATTTTTTGTATTAAATGTCATGTCATTATGAAAATTCGACAATTAGTGATCAATGATAAAACGTTTGCGCGTGGAAGGTAATAACTATTCAAACGAAGTTTTGATGGCATTGTTTATCTTCATTGTCAATGTGATCAAATTATAGCGAGAACATGCAGAAGGTTCTGTGGTGTATTGAAGTGTATGAGTGATGATATGACGAACTGATTGTACAAAGATTGATTAATATACAGGTATTCCGTTTCTGGAGAGCCAAAATATAAATACTGTAGTGTTGCTACATGAATTTCAACTAATACCAACTTCCGAATTTCAAATGGAACACCCAATATTTTATTGTTTTCGGATTCTACTGACAAATACAAATAACTTTTACTGAACTTGTCGTATACCTATCTCTAGCTTTTATAAAGTCCCAAAGTGCTGCAGAATCCGCAGTTTTCTTTTTCAAAAAAAAAACCTTGAGACCTGAGGTTTCATCGTATTTTTGAAGATACAGCTGGAACTTGAATTTTACTCTAACTCTCAGAGGCAATTCAGTTTTGGCATAAAATAATTAAAAAAATATCTGAGGAAATTTTGCGGGAATAGATATGAGTCATACTCGAAAAAAAGTCAGATTAGGGAGTAGAAACTGACATGATATATACAGGATGATCTCAAAAATAATTACTAATGGACGTATTTTCGAGTATGACTCAAACATATTTCCAAATTTTCCTGAGATATTTTTATAATTAATCTTTGCTCAAAGTGAATTGCATCAGCTGAGAGTTAGGAATAAACAAGTTTCAGCTGTATCTCCAAAAGTATGAACATTTTTCGGCGAATCATTACCGATTGATTTGATTTCTTAATCAGATCATTTCAATTTGGTAATATCACCTATTTCGATTTTTTATACTGGAAAATGGATATTTCAACAAAAAATTTACATCGTGAGAATTTCCTACTGTAGGAAATATGAATTATAAAAATGTTCACTCCAATGCGTGTGTTCGCCATTATCATGATGATTTATGAATGAATGAATACATGCTACCAATCTCTTCAATCATCGATCACAGTATTCAGTCAGTATTCATATAAACCAATTCGTAAAATTTTGTAAAATTGTTTTTAACCACTTTTTTGGTTGTCTGACCAACCCTCAGAAGTTAATGAAAACTTGTACGAGTTGAGATCACGGGGGCCTCACCTTTTATAGTGGGATCCGAAACCACTCTCGGCTAAAACATTTCAATTTCACATGTGGTTGAAGAAGTGTAACAGGAAAAATGTAATGTCAGCAACACTCATTACAACAATATAATCATGACGAGTAGAAAACGATATCATTTTGGTTTAGATAAGTAGGATTCGAATCACGCAGCATTCCCTGAGTAGGAGTTCCTTAAGTCTAGATTCGAGAACTGCGTTCGAGATGACGCGATCTTAATTTCTTTATGTACACTACTGTAAACGGCAATGGCATTGATAGGAACTTTCGGAACGAAGTTCCTTTACGCGGCTTGCGGTGGGTGTTGACGGGTAGAAAATGTAACGTAAGAAAAAAGCGTTATGCCCCCTCTATGCGACTTTCTCTCTCTCTGTCCCTTCCTATTATACACTGTGTCCGTAAAGTATGGAACAAATTCATTTTTAGCTAAACAGATCATTTTAAGAAATAATCCTGAAACACGTCGATTTTTGATGTTAATTTACCGTATTTTAAAATAATAATCTAATATACAGGGTGAATTACGTTCGAGTAATGACGTCACCGTCATTTTTTTCAAATGGAACACCCCCATTTTGTCTCAATTTTCGGATTACTCTAGCTGAGCTGATTCCAAAAATGTATCACATGTTGATTCCAATTGGTACAGGGTGGACAAAAATACAATAATTTTGTGTGTGCTCATAAAGTAACGCGTAACATTCTTTATTAGGTAAATTGACAATATTATCAAAAATACTTATTGTCTAGCGGACAGAATATGCTGGAATATATGACTTTATAAATGTTCGAACTGCAGCCCTTGCTGTATTTGACAGTAACCCAAACGGTGTACAAATTCTTGTTGAACCTTGTGTATGGTTTCTTGCGTAATATTGTTTATTTCTGTTCGAATTTTCTCTTGTACATCTGCAATATTTGCTGGTTTCGTTTTATAAATAACATTCTTCAGATGGCCCCACAGAAAATAATCCAAAGGATTTAAATCTGGTGACCTCGCTGGCCATTCAGTGGGTCCACGTCTACCAATCCACCTGTTCGGAAAAATTTCATCTATGTACCTTCTAACATCTACAGCATAATGTGGAGGTGCACCATCCTGTTGAAACCATAAACTTTCATCAAAACCTCCAGGATTACGTCTGCTGGGAAACAAATTACGTAAAGTAGGTACGAGATACCCCCTTAAAAACTCAAGGTACGTTGCCCCGTTTAAATTACCTTCGAAAAAGTAGGGTCCGATGATTCGATTTCGTGTAATTCCAGCCCATACATTTACCTTTTGAGGGTATTGTGTATGATGCTCACGCATCCAGTGGGGGTTTTCTTTTGCCCAGTATCTACAATTCTGACGGTTAACCTCACCATTTAACATGAAAGTGGACTCATCAGAAAAAATAATGTTTTGTATCAAGAGAGGGTCTCGGTGACATTTATCCATCATTTCTTCGCAAAATTGGAGTCTTCTATCGGGATCATCTTCGTTTAATTCTTGCACAAGTTTGATTTTATAAGGATGCCATTTTTCAAGCTTCAATAGTTTGTGTACCGTTGTTTTGCTTACACCGATATAGCGACTAACTTTACGAACAGAAGTGTGCGCATCTTCTTCAAAACTCAGTAAAACATCTAATGCTGTATCAGCATTTGCAGGGGAACGACCTGATTTGCGTACATTTTCAACATTACCAATTTCTCGAAATTTTGTTTCAATCTTACTGACTGTTGAACGCGTTATAGGTCTTTCTGGATATTTATCATTAAACAAATTGCACACTTCCATCTGAGTTCGCGATCTGTCTCCATACCCAATCATCATAAGTATTTCAATTCTTTGTTTTACACTTAACTCCATTTCTACTTCCAATTAAATCTAAGCAATCAATCGAATATTCACGAATACCAAGAATATTGTAGTACTAAACTGTCACTGAACATCAATAAATTACTAAACAAATAATGACATTTCCCAAAAAAGTAGACGACTATGTTTTTTATAAATAGTTAAGAAATATTTTTTGTCATATTCTGTCTGCTAGACCACAAGTACCAAACATGTTTGGAAACAGCTCATTTTTATTACTCTAAACATGTAGCAAACTACGGGGTGTTACATTTAAACCAATTGCCGCTAGACAATAAGTATTTTTGATAATATTGTTAATTTACCTAATAAAGAATGTTACGCGTTACTTTATGAGCACACACAAAACTATTGTATTTTGTCCACCCTGTACCAATTGGAATCAACATGTGATACATTTTTGGAATCAGCTCAGCTAGAGTAATCCGAAAATTAAGACAAAATGGGGGTGTTCCATTTAAAAAAAATGAAGGTGACGTCATTACTCGAACGTAATTCACCCTGTATATTAGATTATTATTTTAAAATACGATAAATTAACATCATAAATCGACGTGTTTCAGGATTATTTCTTAAAATGACCTGTTTAGCTAAAAATGAATTTGTTCCATACTTTACGGACACAGTGTATACGAGTATGTGTCCCAACAACACTTGGTCCTGTCAGAATTGAATGTCAACGCATTCAGTTTCTCTATAGGGAAATAGAAAATGCAAAATTGATGGAATAAGGAATTTTGAACTCACTACATACAGTGATTTGATATTTGAATTCAAATATACCTTTTTCAGCATGTAAGAAAGCCTCAGTTTTTCAAGTAAGGCAATGATTAATCTAATTGTGTCATTTGTAGTTGGTAGAGCTTCAATGTGCTCCGCGAATTTCATAAAAATCAGTAGTAGATTATTGTTATAGACAACCTGGCAGACAGCAAAATGATGGGGAACCGAGGACCATTCTTCTCAGGTTTGTGTCATGGATGAAAAAAGAAAATTTCATCAAAGCAAGAAAATCAAGAACCATGGAACAACTGTAACATTCAAGAATAAATGCACTCCTAAGGATCCAGTTTATATCAATGAGGCGCTGACCAGTGCAAATAAAGTGCTGTTCGCGAAATGCAGGGAGTTCAAAAAGGCGAATAACGTTAGGTATTTGTGGGTGAGGAACGGGAAAATTCTAATGAGGCAAGAGGAGAACTCGAAGGTATATGCCATAGAATCTGTTACTGGTCTGAATGATGTGCACTAACTATATGGTAAAGAAATTGAATTTGTTTTATCAAAATGTCCAAGGATTGAACACTAAAATTAATGATTGTTTTCTAAATATAAGTACCTCCGATTTTGACGTCATAGCTTTGACGGGAACGTGGCTAACCCCATCGGTATACGATCATGAAATTAAAGATGGAAGATATACAATTCACAGAAAAGATAGAGATCTCATTGGTACGGGAAAGCGAACAGGTGGGGGAGTTCTAGTTGCCGTCAAATCAGACTTTGATAGTCAGTTGATTTCATTTTCTTGTAGTATGCCAGATATTGAAGATCTGTGGGTGAAAGTTGATTTGAAATACAATACAATATATCTTTGTTGTGTCTATATACCACCTGGATCTCCATTTCGGTCATATAGTTGTTTTTTGATAGTGTAGAGAGAATTAGTTTCGAGCTTCATGCAGATATTATAATAATGGGCGATTTCAATATTCCGCGAGTTGAAGAACTTGTTGAAATTAATGACTTATCTAATGTAGAAATGGCATATATTCAGTTCCTAGAATCATTCAGTTCGCAACAATTCAATACCTCAGAAAACTGTAGAAATAGAATTCTTGATTTAGTTTTATCAAACGAAACAGTTGAAGTAGAGAGGTGCGATTTTCCCGTAGTCCGAGAAAACAGTGATCACCCCGCTCTTTTTTGTGTACTTAAACATGTTCCTAGTGAAACGAAACATAATAAAACATCCAATTCGTAGTACAATTTTGCTAAGGCAGATTTTGAAAAAATGAATAATCTTTTCCGTCAGGTTAGTTGGGATGAAATGACTACCTGTGAAGATGTTAACGTTATATTAGGTATTTTCTATGAATATATATATGAAATTTTGATGAATGTGTTTCCAAAGCTATAAAAAAAAATTCTCCTCCTTGGTTCACTCGAAACAGATATAAGAAAAAAATACTATTCCAGGCGACAATTCAAAAAAACTAAGAATGATAATCACATACAGCTATTTATTAGCTTGAGATCCAAAATTGAACGTGATATCAGGAAGGCACACTTAGAGTATGGTGAATCTATGGAAGGCTGTATGAAATAAGATCCCTCATAAGTTTGGAAATATGTGAAATCTGTAAAAAGAAACTCTGACACTGTGAGTGGCGCAATGATCTACAACGGCACTTCCACTACAGGTAATACCGAAACAGCAAATGCATTTGCAGATTATTTCAAAAGTGTATATTCTCTTGATGAGGCTAAATATGACAAGGGTAATTTGAAGATCAATCAAAATATTACGAATGATTTTCGAGTAGAAGCTATATCTGATGAAGAAATATTGGCTGCCATAAAACGTTTGAAACCCAAAAAGTCACTAGGACCAGATAATATACCGTCATTCATAATAAAAGGATGTGCTGAATTTTTCCTAAGGCCCCTAACAATTTTATTCAACCTTATAATCAATACCAAGTTATATCCAGAATTATGGAAACCAAGCAAAGTTTCCCCCATATTGAAAAATGGTGATAAAAATCAAATAACGAATTACAGACCTATTGCGTTAATTTGTGTCAATTTGATATCTGAAAATGATAAAATTCTGCGGGCCTAATTTATCGAATAATCACATGGCTTCACATAAAAAAAATCGACAGTTACCAACCTTATTCCATTTTCCCAAAGTGCAAATGAAGTGGTTGACCTTGCTGGACAACTAGATGTTATATATACAGACTTTGCAAAAGCATTTGACAAGGTCGACCACGACATTTTGCTCAATAATTTCTGTAAACTAGGATTTCCAATTGAGATTTTAGAACTATGCGCGTCTTATTTAAAGGGCCGTCAACAATATGTGGTATTCAAAGGGGGTTGTTCGGAAAAATTTATTACTTGCTCAGGCGTACCCCAAGCCTCCAACTTGGGTCCATTTTTTTTCTATGCTTGATAAACACTTCGCTAAACTGTATAAGATCATCAGAATGCTTGATTTTCGCAGATGATTTTGAATTGTAAAGAAAGATTAATCAAATCGATGATTGTTCTATTCTACAAGAAGATCTGGAAGCAGTAGCAACCTGGTCAGAAAACAACAGACTGCCTTTAAATATAGATAAATGTTTTTCAGCGTTTTTTTCAAGGAAAAAAAAATATTCAATTTGGATGTAATATAAACAATAATATTCTCCCTGATAAAAATGTTGTGAAAGACCTAGGTGTTTACTTTGACAGAGAACTCAATTTCAATCATCATGTGAATATAATAAATCAATAGAGGGTATAAGATATTAGGATGTAATTAGGAACTCCTGTAGATTCACAGATATAAAAACATTGATAATGGTATACAACACTTACGTCAGGAGTATTCTGGAATACGCCTATATCGTCTGGTCACCGTACTACGAAAAATACAAAAATGAACTTGAAAAGGTTCAAAAAAAGTTCCTCAGATATCTTTACTTCAAAAAAAAACAGGAACTTACTGCTTTGATATACCTTACGTGACTCTTTTGAGAGAATTCAATCTCATCAAACTTGAGCACAGGCGATAAATTGCTTCTGCACTATTTATGTACAAATTACTTGATAATGAAATCAATTCCACGTATTTCTTAGGAAAATTAATTTACTGGCAATCTAATCATAATCACAGAACTACATCTCTATTCGCTCTCCCTGAAGCTTACACTAATATTGGCAAGAATACACCGCTCTATAGACTATGCAAAGTTATAAATGATTTAGATCCCACCGTAGTATCCAAAAATCCTTCTGTTTTCAGAAACAAAATCTTTTTACGTTATCACAGATCGTTAACTTGAAAATGATATCAAGCATATTCAAGATTACATATAAATCAAACCAATCGAAACGAAAACATGAAAATCAAGGTAACAACGCACTTCTCTACAAACCAATGACAAGCTAATGTCCGAATAAATTTAGATTAATTTAAATTAATTCAATTTGGATTATTTTCTTCTCCTTCAGTTGATAACTGTACAGTGCTTCTCAAAAGTCTCCTCCCCTTCTCTTATTTTTGGAACGATTATACATAAACAAGTGAAATTTGGAAACTGAATGAATGAATGAAAGGTTGTAAACTTCCCTACTAGTGATGATAGATGACGAAATCGTTAAAGATGACGTCACAAGGCCATTGTGACCAATAATTTCAAATGGAACCCTACGGCAAGCGACACCTCTTTTAAAAGATATCGAAAAAACCTATTCAATGGTACTAATTTTGTTTGTGTTTATGGCAGTTTTGGCAACTCGCTTTTAAGAAACGCAAAGCTGTGATGAATTGAATCAGTTAATACTAAAATTCCAAATTCAAGATCCGCTTCTGGATAGTTGTCAAATAAGCTGACGTTTTTGTTAGTCTCCCTAATTCGACGTTTTTGTAATTGTCCAAGTTTTTGTACATTTAATAATTTGTGTATTGTTGATCGAAAGTACAACGTTTTAGCAGATTTTGGTACTTTCAATATTTTTGTACATTCTAATAATTTGTTAAACTGTTGTGAGCCGAACGTTCAAGTGCTTCAAGAAGCGAAATGGTACGTGCTTTAGGTGCTTGGTGAAACTGGACAAAATATTCATGCAGCAAAACGCATTTTTGATGAGAGGTTTTCCGATCGCCCCGTTTCGAGGACTTATTTAAGGGAGCTCCTTCGTAAGTTTGAAACAACGGGTAGTATTAATGATGCGAAACGATCTGGCAGGCCACAAATTTCTGATGAGAAAATAATTGATATACTGGCAGAAGTAATAGTTAATCCTACTTCTTCAACAACTCAAGTTGCATCTACCTGTGAAGTCAGCCGAAGTACAGTACCTACACAGGGTGTTGAAAAAATTCAAATTTCATCCACACAAATTAAAAATGGTTCATTAACTCTCAAACGACGACCCAGACCGAAGACTAGAATTTTGTGAAAATATGGAAACCAAAGTTAACCAACAGCCAGAATATGTCAAAACAATTTGTTTTAGTGACGAAAGTACTTTCTATCTAAATGGAAATGTAAATACACAAAATGTGAGGTATTGGAGTGACGCAAATCCTCACCTATTTCGTGAAACACATACTCAATTTCCCCAGAAGGTGAATGTTTGGGCAGGTATCCTGGGAAACCACATTGTTGGGCCTCTTTTTTTAAATACTAATTCAACTGGTGAGGTTTATCTGGAGCTGTTGCAAAACGCAATAGAACCGTTAATCCTTGAGATTTTGGAAGATAATCCAGATGAATTCGGCAATTTGGAAATAACATTCCAACAGGATGGTGCTCCTCCACACTATAACGGTGCAGTAAGACCGTATTTGGATGAGGAGTATCGTGGTAGATGGATTGGACGACGAGGTTCAACGGAATGGCCAGCTCGATCACCGGACCTCACACCTATGGATTCTTTCTGTGGGGTACCTTGAATCGAAGGTTAACGCTACTGAACCTGACAATGTTGACGTTTTAAAACAACGTATTGTTGCAGAATGTGAGACTGTTACCGCAGACACAGTTGCAAAAGTAGGAGAAGAGTTTGAAAATAGGATATTTCAATGTCAGGAAGTAAATGGAGGTCACTCCGAGCAATTTCTCCAAGTAGATACTGTTTCTTAAATCTGTAATTAATATCATACTGAATGGAATTTAAATATTAATGTTTACTAATGAGCCATTACAACTGCCATAAACACAAACAAAATTAGTATCATTGAATAGGTTTTTAGATACCTTTTAAAGAGGTGTCGCTTGCCGTAGGGTTCAATTAAAATTATTGGTCACAATGGCCTTGTGACGTAATCTTTGATGATTTCGTCATCTATCATCACTAGTAGGGAAGTTTCCAGTTTCCAAATTTCACTTGTTTATGTATAATCGTTCCAAAAATAAGAGGGAGGGAGGGGACTTTTGAGAAGCACCCTATATAATGTGTATGGGTATATATGTGTATATATAAATAGATATTCTTCACTTGTCGATCACATATTAAAAAATTGTATGATGATAATATTCACTCTCAGAAACTGCCAATATAATGGAATAATTTTTTATATTATTATATTGTTATAAGGTTTTGTAGCTCATTTAATCCATTAATAGTTGAAATTGTAATCAATTAATGGAATGTATTTTCTGTAGATTACATATGAATAAAATGAATTAATGAATGAATAGTTGAAAGTGCCGTTTAAACCATAAAGTGTTGAGAAAGTTAATTATAAACTCCTTCGTTAACCTAAAAACAATAAAACAGTTGTGCTGAAAGTGATCTGAATGCCTAAGGAAGTGTTTTTAACACGATATCTGGCAATTGGAAAACTGCAGTCCATTGTGACCCTTAATAACCGCCGAGTACGGAAATTTCGAGTGTACAAGTTTGCCAGAGTGAAAAAGTGAGGTTAGGATTTCAAAACCTGCGAAAGTGAAAACAGTTCGCTTATAAAAAGTTAAATGACACAAACAACCACAGCTGAATTGCTGGAAAAGTTCAATAAATGGCCCCCCAATGGAAGAATCCAGCGATGAAGGTGCAAATCGTACCAGAAGCGTAGATAAATTGAAAACAAAAAGCCACAATGGATCACCCAGTGACAGAAACGGCAAAAAAGACATTATTCCACCAAACCAAACCACCGAAACTGATAAAAACAGTTTGTTGGTAAAACTCACATAGGAAAACAGCGAAATCGCCAGCTGTTCGGTACTAGAAGCCGTGAAACTCAATGCTTGCATTTCTAAACATAGTGAAAGTGTAAAGAAGAGTAATGTTAAACCTAATAAAGACACTGGAGAGCCAGGCACCGGGTACGAGGCCTAAAACTGAAAAAAGTTCAAGAACACCAAGTGAAACGAGAAACTAAGAGAAAGTGTTGAGTGTAACCCATCAAAATGTGGGGAATGGAAAGGTGGTTGGAAAAATACTCTAAAAAACTTCTGTCCAGGAGAAAAATTTTGATCACCACACTTTCCAAACACTTCACGAAAGTGAACAAAAATCCAAACATTTTCAAAGTGAGAAAATAATGCAAAAATAATGGTATAGCCTTGCTTGGCATTACGTGACAATTTCTACCAGTCAACACCTACCGCAAGCCGCGTAAAGGAATTTCGTTCCTGACGGGGGTCCCCCAACCGCACACGTTTTTTTATTATACAAGAATTAGTTCAGTTATAAATCATCTGTATTTCTGGTATTGGGAGAATGTGAGTGACTGTAATTAACCTGATGAATTCGTGTTACAGTAAGGATTCGATTGGTTCTGCAATTGATTTTGGAACTCACTGGCAATATTCAACTGTTTCGGGACGATCTTGAAGTTATAAAATATTCAATATCATGATTGACTCCATAAAATAAATTTTCCTCGGATAAATTTTCCTCGGATCAGCAAAGTCATCACTGTTTTTAAAAAAGGTGACCAAAATCGAGCTGAAAACCATCGACCCATTTCTATCGTTTCCATTTTTGATAAAATTTTCGAAATTATTCTCAAAAAACGGCTTGAACTTTATTTTGAGGAGAACAATCTTCTAAACTCGGACCAATACGGTTTCCGAAAATCATGCTCCACTGTTCAAGCGGTAGCACGAGTTGTGAGGGATATAGTCGACAGATTTGAAGAGGGTCATCACAGCTCTGCAACACTGTGTGACTTGAGTGAAGCGTTCGACTGTGTCTCTCATATTAATATGTCACATAAACTGGAAGAATATGGAGTTAGAGGTCTGGCACTCTCACTCTCTTCATCCTATCTGACGAACAGAAAACAGCTTGTTGATCTAGGCGGTAACAGCACATCTGATCTACAGCCAATTGAATTTGGAGTCCCCAAGGATCCGTTCTGGGGCCTCTTCTGTTTATTGTCTATATCAATGATCTCTTCTATGAACTACAACCCTACAAATGTGTCATCTATGCCGATGACACATCTATTTTATGCTCTGACAAGAACTGCCAGACTCTGCTTGCCTCCATGTCACATGCCGAAAAACAAGCTGAATCGTGGTTCAACTCCAATCTACTAAAACTCAATAAAGGAAAAACCCAACAAATCATATTTTCTACTAATCATAACGTCTCAGTGGGAAAAACCGTCAACTTATTGGGAATTACACTTGATGATAGTTCGAATTGGGCACCTCACGTAGAAGCACTGAGTCAGAAACTCTCAAAATATATTTTCTTACTCAGGCAATTGAGAAACTTTGTAAGCTTGGAAACGCTTCTCTCGGCGTACTACGCATTTTTTCATTCCCTATGGAACTCTGCTCTGGGGCAACTCCTCCTATGCTACAAAAGTTTTCACGCTCCAAAAACGCGCAATTAGAACAATTTCAAATGCAGGTTACCGAGATTCATGTAGGCCCCTTTTCATAAATTTGGGCATCACCATCACCATCTTTCTTCATATACCATACTCTCTTGGAAATACATAAACATAAAGATGGCTTTCCGACCAACTCCCATTTTCACGAGTATAACACAGACCTTACCGGTTTAATTTACAGAAATCCTCAAAGAACTCGATGTCAACCTTTACAATATCTTACCGTTCACTACCAGGAATTTACCCCTGCCAATGTTCAAAAAACAAATCATGGAATATTTAACTAAAAAATGTTTTTATAGTACAGAGGAATATGTTGCCGTAACCTCAGTGCTTGAATTTCTATAACATTTCTAATATGTACCTATTATCAAGTCTGTCTGTATGTACGTTTGTGTGTTTATATATCAGATCTATTTTACTCAATGTTGTACATTAACTGTTTATATATATATATATATATATATATATATATATATATATATATCGATGTTTGCGTTAAACGCATGAGAAGTACGACTATTGATGTCGTGGGTAGGTCTTTCTAACAATTTGTTAGTGACCTGTTAAAGTGCACGAAATCTCGTGATTTTAAAATTCCACGATATTAGGTCCAAGCTTCACCGCACAGATTATAGATGTCACTATCAATAATCTGATGCAATTCACATGTTTGTATTGGCCTAAGGCTATGAACCAACGAGAAATCTGATGCGAATTTGAGAGAGACCACAAGCCGTCCTGATGATTGGGAAACCATGAAACAGGCTGTAGACGGATGGTGTTTCTTTTTGTATTCGTAACAGATTTCTCTCCCTCGATATCGATGTTTGCGTTAAACGCATGAAGTACGACTATTGATGTCGTGGGTAGGTCTTTCTAACAATTTGTTAGTGACCTGTTAAAGTGCACGAAATCTCGTGATTTTAAAATTCCACGATATTAGGTCCAAGCTTCACCGCACAGATTATAGATGTCACTATCAATAATCTGATGCAATTCACATATATATATATATATATATATATATATATATATATATATGTGTGTGTATATATATATATATGTATATATTTCTTTTTTAATTCTAATGTTCTCAAGGATCTTTGCGCAGATCTGCTGTTTTTATTATCACTCTGTACTACTGACTTGCTACTAATGTATCCTTATATACCGTAGTTAATAAACATCTATCTATCTATCTATCTACCATAGTGTACTTACGAACATTACACGTCAAATTTTCGTGTAGCTAAAACTGAAAAAATATCGTCGTCCATACTCCACCGTGGATGAAACGATTGGTACAAACCTTCATGTTCCTCTCCAAAGGTTTGAGTTTGGAGTAAATTGATTTTCCATAGTTTGAAAACAGTTCATTGTTTTCGTTAATATTTCTCTGGAAAGTGTAACTAGGGATTTAGAAAATTATAGAACTACGGGCACATCCTGAGGAGTTAACGAGTTCAGATATGTATCTTACGTTTTCATATTATCATGTGCATTTTGAGAACATCATTTCAATCCAACTTGAAACTGTTAATCTCAATTAATAACAAAAAATATTGAACTCTATATTTCATTTATGATTTCCACTTAATTAACATTGAAATTGACAATATTTGTGTAAAATCCAATTTCCTTCTGATTGTACTCGATAAATTTCCTAATATAAACATTTGCCGGAGCAATTTGGAGTTGTTTCTCAGCCTGCCCGTGATAGGAGTTGGGAAAGAGAGAATGTTTTTTATCTTTTCTCATCATTAATCAAAAGACATGGAAGTGAATTCATAATTCTTCCTATATTAAAACTGAAATTTGATTTGATACGTATCGATATTATTTCGAATAAAAAAACCCTAAAATCCATGTTGTCGTTTTAGGTTTCCAAATTTTATAACCTTTATGAAAAGGGTTTTGATAAATGTAGGTTCAGTATGTACTGATTGAACATGGACATAAATATTCTATTGTTTCGGAAATTTCAAATAATTTCAAAGGATTTCTTGGGACGCAAGGAAAATCTGGTGTTATTTGAGAAATATTATATAGTTACGTGTATTGAATGTTGGAAAATTAATCATTGACGATGACATAATAGGCATAATTGTATGTCCGACAAACTATCTTAGGAATACCTAGTATATTACGAATAACAGAAGTCTGGCCCGAATAAGAAAAAAAAACACTTTATTATCCAATTACTTACGTTATAGTTTTATAAGTCGACTGTGAAAGATCCATCGACTGGATTCGTCGTAAAATAAGGGCAAGGATTCAAGTCCAGTCGATATAATTCTTCGACAGACGAGGAATATATTCGCCTGTATTGTATTTCGGAATTTATGGCACATAAAATACAGACAAAATAGCAGCTTCAAGGAAGCTGGTTCGTTCCAAAGATATGCAGATATAATGCCTTTAAAGATCGTTATGACCCTTGAAAACGTCTGCCCTACATACGATCTTATGTGACAAAATAATAGTTTATTGCATAAGGATGACGGAACATTCAAGTTTGGAGAAAAGGTATTGACTATGTGTATAATACAAGAAATAATTTCCAAGTAACACAAAAAACATAGAAAAAAAAATTCTACGCGGATGAGAGTTTTCAGAAAAAAATTAGGGAACATAGAAATTTGGACAATTACAACGTTTGTCGGTCAGCTAGTATATATATATATATATATATATATATATATATATATATATATATATATATAAAACTAGGGATATTTGGGTAAGCAACAATGAAAAGTAAACTCTTTAGGTTTATCCAAGCCTTCGAAATGTTTATTTCCATCATCAGGAGACTACTAAAGATGAAAAAACCAATAATAATACACATTCAGGTGCGAAAATTATACTACTCACAACTTTGTTGAGGTTGGTTTCAATGATGTTAAACATATTCATCTATCATAGTGATACAGAAGAAAAAAACGTAGATCGAAGTATAACACGACGTTCGAAGTTACAACAACGCCATTAGCATTAGCATTAGCATATAAATGTGTTCTCTATGTGGTGTGTCAAGTTAAACTGACAGGTTAGGGATAAATCCCGCAATTATATTTGAGCCAACGACACCTGACGGGTGTCACTTGGAAATGGTTACAGTGGTGCCAACTGTTAGATTAGTTGGTTGGTTGTTTGGTTGGTTGAAAGCTGACGAGCCAGAGACAGGGTTGGCACTCAGCTTCCCTTGACACTGCGACCAGCTGGGGTCTATTGTATCATTCTGTCGTCAGTGGTTCGAAGAGATTAGTACTAACTGATGTTATCAAGTGGCGGTAATGTTAAAAAAAACATCTATTCGATATTACATTGTTGTCAATTTTGATTGATATCTAAAGACAATAAAAAAAGGTAGATTTCACTCAAATGGTTGATATCTGTTTTTTATTTATACAATTGATTTTTTGGGAAATAAAGCCAAATAAACATTGAAAAAGGGAGACGACATCTAAACTTTTAGCAATGTTCATTTGGATGCTTGCATTAGAGCCATACACAAAAGTTGGGATCGTATTAGTAATTATTATAGCATTAACGAAGAGACATTTTTGGAATTGTTGACTTTCCTTTTGATAATACATATTTTCTTTCAATTATAAAATTTACAAACAAACCCAATGGGGCCTCCATTTCAGCAGCGTACGTCATGGATGATTTGTTAACAATGTTACTCAGTTTTATCTTTCAATCTGAACTCCATAAAAAATATGTTGAAGATATTATATTAGCATTACCGAATGATGGTGTGGATGAGATTCTCGATACTTTCAATAGCTACGATCCTCATATCCAGTTCAAATTGAAACTGAATATGTATTACTATTGGTTTTTTTATCTATTGTAGTCTCCTGATGATGGAAATAAACATTTCCAAGCTTGAATAAACCTTAGAGCGTTTACTCTTTCATTGCTGCTTACCCCAATATTCCTAGTTTTGTACCTAGCTAGTCAGCAAATACTCACGATGAATTGATATTCCACCAGGAAAGGAGAAATGGAAATAGGACAAGATATCGTCTCAATCACTACACGCAGGAGAATTTGCGTCCCCACTTATGTGGTGTCCAATGGTTGATGAACTTATTTGTGAACTGACCGATTTTGTCGTGTTCTGTTAAGGATATGACGATGACATAGCCATAATTGCATGGGATGAATTCGGGGCTGCGATATATCAGGGGACTCAACCACACATAGAGATAGTGCCAATCAGTGGGACTCAATATCAAACCCATCAATACAACTTCACTAGCCTGCAACAGAAAGGAAAAATCCAATATCAGGAATGGAAGAAACAAATATCTAGGAAACTTTCAGGAAAAAATAGGGATGCAACCTTTGAACATTGCAGCATATGAACACAGCAATAGAAGACCAGTTATTACTTATTTGGCAGTGGCATGGGGTAAAAGAACTAATCTAGCTACCACGAGAATCAATCTTTTGAAATACAGATATCAACTTGTGTATGCATAACGGGCGCAATGGGAATTTGCCCAATGGCCGCTGCGTAGACGGTTCCTTCACATCCCAAGGAATCATTACCCACAAGGCGACTCTCCGTCCTGACGATGATCAGATGTAGATTATGCCCCAAGACGCTATGCCGAAAAAGTTCAGCTTTCTGAAAGAATTTACTCACATGAATAATTTCTGATGAGTTGCCTGGTTCAGCTGTGACGATAAACGAATCAGAGCACTAACTTTGTCAACCGCTGCATCACTTGGATCGCTTTTTGACAATGAACCTTTCAGAATAATCATTGGACTACGCCTAGAAACTTATATCCGTATTTCTCACACATAGGGTAAACCCAGCAAAGAGTACGCACTTTTAATTTTCAATTTCTGGAAAAATCAACTTTGATTATACAGGGTGTCCGGGGATAAAACTGACAAAACTTATGGCGTTATAGGGACTGCCAATTTGGTTCATGAATTAAACTGAAAGGCCTCAACGAGTAGCCCTTTGAACGAAACCAATATCAGAACCGGACTATTCTTTTTTTTTTCATGTTTCATGTAAGATTAACTCACCCTATATGATAATTATCAGAAATCTGAGCTCAGATTCAAAATCTACGAAAATCATCCTACAGGAAATCGTGAAAAAAGTTTCTGGCACCATTTCAGTTATTCCGTAATAAATCAATTTGTTCACTCAAGAAATCAATTGTCGGATAAGGTACCATAAAAAATGGGTTAATATAATAAATATTTACGAAACCAAGACATGAATATTGTTATTCTCTTTAATTAGTTCGTAGTGAAATTTTATAAAATACTCTCATAACCCAAAAAATCATCCGAAGAATAAATTCGTATCAGTAGCTTACGATGTTTGTCTGAATACAGTAAGTAGGCTTGTGTCAAGTGTCAAATCCAGAATTTCATTATGAAAAACTATATTTAGGCTAGCTTTCATTAGCGTTGGTTTTGTTGGTGTTCATTCATTATTCTAGTGTTTTCAAGTTCAAACTATAGTTCTTAGAGTGTGTTTATGATGCCGTTTCATTTCACTAATGAGGAAAACGCAGATATTTCATTTGTGTATGGGCTTTGCGAAGGAAATGACCAGTCTGCAAGAAGGGAATACAGACGTCGCTATTCTAATCGTCGCGTACCACATCATTCAACATTTGCTAAGATTCTTCATGGTATTAGGGAAAAAGGAAGAGTTCCATCAAATAGAGGACGAGAAGATACTCAAGAAATAATGTTCATCACGAAGAGCAAATACTGGTCGCTATAAATGATAATCCTTCTAGTAGCGTAAGAAGAATAAGTAGGCAATGGCGCTACCTCGTATGCGTGTATGGAGAACATGAAAATAAAATGGTTTGCATCCGTACCACAAACAATAAGTGCAAAAGCTTGGAGAGGGTGATCATGTACCATGCATATCGTTGTCTAGATAGTTCTTAGCACATAAAAGGACCATTAACAGAATTTTAATTACCGACGAGAGCCAATTCACCAGGGATGGAATCAATTATACTAGAAATGTGCATTTTTGGGCAGACGAAAACCCACATGCCATTGTTCAGAAAAACTGCCAATACAGATTCCATGTCAATGTATGGTGTGGAATCCTTAATAATCATTTGATTGGACCTCACGTACTTGACGGACGGTTAGCTGGTGATGTTTACCTAAATTGTTTGGCTAATACTTTATCGGATCTATTACAAGGTCTAATTCATTCATCTGGCCCAGATGGTATATCTGCATATGTCATAAAACGTATTTCCACTCAAATCACAAAACCTCTATGTCATATCATAAATAGGTCTTTTCAAGATGGAATGTTTCCAAGCAGATTGAAAATATCACTTATAACACCTCTTTTCAAGAAAGGCACCCTACATAAATGGAAAATTACAGACCAGTATCTCAGCCTCCTGTAATATCGAAAATTTTTGAATATGTAATGCTGAATTCTTTGATGGGATTCCTGATGAAGAATAATATACTTAATCGAAACCAACATGGATTCCATGAAGGTCGTTCAACGATGACTGCTATATACTCTCTTTACGAAAAAATTTTGAAAGGTGTGGAAGCAAATGAAATTACTACAGTTGTATTCTGTGATATGAGTCGAGCGTTTGACTGCGTGCAACATGAGCTCTTATTGCAAAAGCTATACAATTCTGGAGTTAGAGGAGAAACTCATGATTGGTTCGAATCGTATCTTCGAAATCGTACTCAAAATGTCAAAATGAATCATAAAAAAGAAAATATTCAAAATCAGTTCGTATCGACACATATGCCCAATGAAATTGAAGTACCACAGGGCTCTGTTCTGGGTCCGGTTTTGTTTGTGCTTCATACTAATGATTTGCCTGTAATTTCACCAAAAGCCTTCTCTTGTTTATATGCTGACGACACAACACTTTTGTTTCGTGAAAGGAATGTACAGGATACAATTCACTCCACTCTCCAGAGTCTTTATGACTGGTTATCCAGCCATTCTTTATACCTAAACCCATGCAAAACTCAATCTATGTCTTTTCAAAACCGACATCGTAATAGCACCACCGGAATAGATATAAGTATAAATAATGAATCAGTAGAACAATCAAACTGTGTTGAATTTTTAGGAATAGATTTTGATTCTAATCTCTCATTCACCACTCATTGCGTAAATCTCATGAAGAATCTGAATAGCAAGTGTTATCAAATTAGAGTTTTAAGAAATGTTCTGGATAAACAATCATAACTATTATTTCATTATGGTCAAATTCAGTCAAGATTGATATATGGTATTTTAATTTGGGTAACTCGTCTTCTATGAAAGATATTTTAAGAATATTAGGAAACATTGCCAACGTATCTTCAAGAACTTCCTGTCGAAGACTATTCAGAGAGTATAATATTCTCACGGTTTATGGTTTATTTATCATTGAACTATTAATGTATATACACAATAATCTAGATAAGTTCATGAAAAATGAATCGGTACATCATTACAATACAAGAATAAAAAATGATCTACATATTCCAAGAAATCGTACATCATTGTGTCAAAAATCATACCAAATAATGGGCCTTAGGCTTTATAATATATTACCTAATGAATATAAAAGATTTACCAAGTTGGTCCATTTCAAATATAATATCAAGTTGCTTATGTTAGATATAAGTCCTTACAATATTGATGAGTTCACTAATTATTTTAAATAGAGTCGTTTTGTTCTGTCTGAATTTTCGAATGTTCTTAAATGTGCAATATATGTGTATGTATGTGTATGTGTATATATATGTGTATATATTAGTATAAGTATATGTATTTGTTTGTATATATTTTGCTTTGACTTTGTTAAAGTGACACATTTGTATCTTTTCACTTATATGAGTTTTTTCGTGACTTGTCCTATAACTTGTCAAAGTTCTCTTAAATGGACCAATAAAATCTATTCTATTCTATAAATACCCATGGTATGTGGTTTCAGCATGATGGTGCTGGACCTCACTTTTCAATTCCAGTTAGAAACCATCATAATGCCACATACCCCAACAGATGGATCGGCCGTGGAGATCCGGTGAATTGGCCACCGCGATCCCCTGATTTAACACCCCCAGACTACTATTTATGAGGTCATTTAAAATCAGAAGTGTATCATGAAGAAATTAGAAATAGAAAACATTCATTAGAGAAAATTTCTGCTGCATGTAATATTGTAGAAATAACCTAGAGGGCTTCACTTTGGAAACTTATTGTAATATTAGAAAAAGTTTTTAACGAATTCTTTTTTTTGGTGATATTTATTACAAAAAATTATTGTGCGTTGTGTTGTATTTTCATAAATTCAAATTTATTAGTAAGCAAATATAATTTACAAAAAATTCAGTCCTGTCCTCTTTTAACCAACGAAACCAAAAAGGAGGAGTTTCTCTAGTCGACCCGTATATTTTTTTTTCCATATTTTTTTTTATGTGTGATCACGCATAACTTTTTACTAAGGCGTCCGATTCCGATAATTCTTTTCTCAGTGGATAGGGTGTACTTCGAAGGTGGTCCCATTTGAATTTGAAAGATGAAATCCACCCCTAAGGGTAGCAACATGAATCTGAATTCTGGTCCGTTAACCGATTCTATCAGCCATAACTTTGTACTGGGTTCTTCGATTTGGATGATTCTTTTTTTAATAGATAGGATAAGATTTCGAATGAAATTATATACCCTTACGGGTAGAAAAATAGGGGATAATTGATTTTTTACTTACGAACATTCGCACACACACGTAGTTGACAATGACAGATCGCTACTGACATTATTTCTGTTCCACATCCGTCAAAACCATTATATTCTATGAGAGGATGGAATGATATACAAAGTAATGAAATAAACTAACCAGAACAACAAAAATAATTTATATTACAACAAATAGTGAAAGTAGATGATCATATTATTTAACTGGTAATAGTTGAAGTAAGGTGGGCAAGTAAGTATTTTGGAAGTAATAAAAAAACAAGTAGGTAGTAATTAGTATATTTTAGCCATAAAAAATTGAGAAATAAAAGCTTTTTAACAAAAAATTAAACCGACGAAATACGGAACTGAAAGAAAAAAATAAACCTTCTTAGTCTCAGTAACTAGCTCCTAAACTAATGTAAGTAACTAATTTTGAGTCGGCGCCAAACAAACAATCAACGAACATCATTGAATTACTTAAAAAAAATTATCAGAATGTCACCGCGCAACTCGATGCCATCATTTTACGCCTTACCCAATTCATTTGCTTGTTTGTTTGGCGCCGACTCAAAATTAGTTACTTACATTAGTTTAGGAGCTCAGTTACTGAGACTAAGAAGGTTTATTTTATTTTTTACTTTTCAGTTCCGTATTTCGTCGGTTCAATTCTTTGTTAAAAAGTTTTTTTAACAAGTTCCTAAACGCCTTTTTTAGTAGATTGCAATTCTGCGATCAGATCAGAAAAGACTCATTCCGGTCCTGATACTAATTTATTCTTCAGTTTTTTGGGTTATGAGAGCATTTTATGAAATTCTGCTACGAACTAATTGAATAGAATAACAATATTTATGTCTGGGTTTCGTAAATATTTATTATATTAACCCATTTTTTATGGTACTCTGTCCGACAATTAATTTGTTGAGAAAAAAAATAATTTATAACGGAATAATTGAAATGGTGCCAGAAACTTTTTCAACGAGTTCCTGTAGGATTTTTTCCGTAGATTTGGAATCTGAGCTCAGATTTTTGATAATTATCATACAAGGTGAGTTATTCTTACAAGAATTTAACATGGAACAAAAATATATTCCGGTCCTGATATTGGTCTCGTTCAAAAGGCTACTTGTTAACGCCTTTCAGTTCAATTCATGTATCGCATTTCAACCAAGTAAGCTAATCCCTGTATTTAATATGGCGGATTGAATTTTTTTTTCTAAATTCACATATATCAGTATGTCAGTAACGAAGCGGTTTTGGGCATTTGTAGGTATATGGCATTTGGCAATCATATTGGCAGTCCCTTTTACCCCATGAGTTTTGTCGGTTTCATTTCTGGACACCCTGTACACTTTGCATTTCAGAATTAAATTAAGGTTTGGTAGTTTCGGAACATTATTTTGATAATGAATCTTAAGTGGAAATCTCAAAAAAATTAAACACATCCTAAAACATAGAAGTCGTCTCGTGCGCACTCTTAGGGTGCAGTTTTGCAAAGACTACGCAGTGAGAACCTTCCTTAGCATCTAAGATTGCGCATGAAAACGGAGTGACATCAGCCTTGGCAATTATCACATTTGACGGCCCCAGCCCCAAATCCAACGTAGTCTGTGCACTCATCATGTGAAGCCGGTGCACTGGATCCAGTCGTCTTGGGGCGATTCAATGTAAACTTCAAGGCAAAGAGGGCAACTTATTATATTTGGATTTTTTTTCTCTTATCTGTTGATTTGTTGATTTGTTGATTTCTCTATAATATTTGAAAGCATGTCAAATGGCGACATAATCTCTGAATAAAAAAAAAATAATATTCCATGAATTTCTACCGGAATTGGGACAGCCCGTTGTTTGTAATCCAACATGCGTTGATGAAGTTGCACATGTTATCGCTCATTCGATTAGTTAAGATGGTAGAATTTTTTTATTTGAGAATATCAACATTTGCAGAATATTTATATTCTCCACTCATTTGGAGTTGAAACATTCGGAGTCTTTCCATCCCTTACTTTTGAATTCATAAATGAGATCACGAAAGAAACATCGAATCTACAAATGTCAAGATAGCAACGTCTCCACTTTTCCGAAGAATGAGCAGAACAGTTCAGAGAGGGAATGTTACTTCATCAGCCTCAAGAAATTCTGATGAGCTGTTCCTGAAACCCCCTTCAGAACTGTAGACTAAACTAATGAGGAGAAACTAATGAAAAAAAATATAAAACCAATAAGAAAATACGAAAAACTCACAAACTGATAGTAGCATGCGTGTTTTTGAACACTTCCTTAGTTGTATTATCAATTTTCAGAACCAAACCTGAAACCTCCAGTGCAGAAAATGTCAGAGGGTTCCGAATAATATTGAAAAGACATATTTTATGAAAAGTCTCCTACAAAGTTCATTCAATATAAGAGAATCACTTGCATGTATGAAGTACGACGAAAGCAAGGGAACTTTAATAATTCCATTTTCGAAAATACCCAGAGTATAATCTTCTCGAAATATTCTTTTGGTTTGATCATGGATATATTCTCTTTTGAAAATGACGTTTCAAAAATTCAGCCCATGTTTCATTGGATACGCCCTAGAGGAGTTTCTCATATACCTACTGGGTGGTCTGCACAAACACATCCACCAACTAATAAATGGAATGATATCCAGGTATCTGAACCAAGTTCCTTTGGACAGAGTTATTTGTTGGCCAATGGAAACCCTAATTGGAATATACCAATTGGGGAGTATAATTTTACCAACTTGATCTCTTTCGGGATATCCCAGTTTGATATCCGTCAACAACCTATAAGTCAAAGTATTATTTGGACTCATTTATGGAAATAACTTGAATGTGCGATATATCATGTCTGGCTGAAAAATGCCTCTAATTTGTTTAACAGGTGTGCTTATTTGAACATCAAATCCAAACATATATCTGAAGTTGTCATTGCGAACGAGATAATGTCAGCGTAGCATACATTATATATGGGAATTATTTACGTTATGAGACGAGACGAGGTGATTTTACATAGCAGTAATTCCATGTGTAATGCTTGCTCTGCATAGCGTTGAAATCCTCATGCCGACACCAATTAATTTTGAAGGCAAACTTTTCAGTCTTTATAGACAAGGATATAATGTAGCATTCAGGTCTTTTGCTATACATAATGAGAACAGAAACAATAAAACTTTGTCCTAGTTTTGAAGTTCAGTGGACGTCTTCTTCAGAGATTCGAATAAATGATAGTTTGATAGTTTTACAATTGGAATAATAATTATATATATATATATATATATATATATATATATATATATATATATATAATATGACTATGAATTTGGAATAAACTTAGTAGAAAGGATATTCCTTGAGGTTGCAGTCAAAATTAATGGCCAGTGAAAAAAGAAAAACTCTTTCTTATTTAGTAAAGCTTTCGAAAATGTTTATTTTCATTATCAAGACAGTGAGGTGAGGTTGAGTGAAGACAGCGATCTAATCAACATTTTGTGATTGAGGAAATTTTCAAAATCATATCACTATGAAACACTACTAGTAATATATATAAAAATTAAACAATTGCAAACGCACATATTGTTTAAGAAACTTAATTTAAACAATTTAAAATTTGACAAGTACAAAATTATCACATGGTTGAAGCATATATATTACTAGTAGTGTTTCATAGTGATATGATTTTGAAAATTTCCTCAATCACAAAATGTTGATTAGATCGCTGTCTTCACTTAACCTCACCTTACTGTCTTGATAATGAAAATAAACATTTTCGAAAGCTTGACAAATAAGAAAGAGTTTTTTTTTTTCACTGGCCATTAATTTTGACTGCAACCTCAAGGAATATCCTTTCTTCTAAGTTTATTTCAAATTCATAGTTATTTTCAACTAGTCCAGTCACGAGACTAAATATATATATATATATATATATATATATATATATATATATATATATATATATATATATATATTTATATATACATGGTGTCCCAAACTCGATGGCCTATTAGACGTTTCTGGAGAACAGGACACAGGATTATTTTGAAAATTTGGTTTCTTGGGTAATTAGTTTTGCTCTATTGATCTGAAATATTTCACATTTTTATCCTTGCCGGTAGATACTAGTACTCTGAGAGGTTTGTTTCGAATTCAAGGGAGAACACAAGCCGTCCTGATGATTGGGAAACCATGGAACAGCTGTAGGCAGATGATTGGCTCGCTTGAAATTGAAACAAAACTCTTTTTCTATATATACAGGGTGTAACTGAATAAGTGTAAAACATTTAAGGAGGTGATTTCTCATCGAAAAAAAGATAGGATCTTTCATATAAAGAAACTTCATTGGAGCATCCCTTGTTAAGATACAGCCCCTTAAAGGGGGTACATAAAATTTGTATAACAATTTTTTTCACAAGCACTGAAAAAGTTACAATATTGAAATTAACCTGACGTTTTGTACTACCAAAAAGACACTTAGCCAGTAATTTATTTGGTTTACCCCATGGTTGTAAGGGGTGAAAAACGCAACCCCTAAAATTTATTTCCAATGTAACTTTTTGTCTTATTATTTGTTTACCATTTAAAAATTTATTTCCGATAGCCTGTTTCATTCTAAACATGTCTCTTGGGTTTTTTGCCCAAAATAAACCAGTAAGCAGCAAAACATTATTTTACGAACAACTACAGAGATACATCGTCATAAATGCGAAAATACGAAACTAATCTATCTAGTAGGTCGCTATTAGCGATAGTGACAATTAAATTGGTATGACGCTGTCAGTTTGGGAATTTTCGAAATTGAATTAATACTAATTGTGTGTTGTTGTTCTGTTCTTAATTTGTTACTTTAATAATTCACTTGTTAATAAAATGGCATACACAAATGAGGAAATGGCTGATATGCATTACGTTTACGGTCTGTCGCAGGGGAATGGGTTAGAAGCTTCTAGAAGATATGCTGAAATGTATCCTCAACAGAATTCCTTCACATAGAATATTTGCTCGACTTCATCAACGATTACGAGAATATGGTTCATTCGACAAAAGAACGCAGGATTGTGGTCGCCATCGAGAAATACGAACACCACAGCTTGAGGAAGCAGTACTTAATTTGATTGAAGAACAACCTACTACCAGTACTAGAAAGATTGCGTTCCAGCTAAATGTTGATCATATGACGGTATTTCGAATTTTAAAGGAACAACTCTTATACCCTTACCATCTGCAACGAGTACAGGCACTGTTACCGCGAGACTTTCCGAACCGTCTTGAATTTTGCAATTGGATGCTGGAAATGATTAGAAGAAATTGTGACTTTCTGAAGACGATAGAATTCACAGACGAATGTAGTTTTTCTCGGGACAAGATTATTAATTTTCATAATTACCACATATGGGCTGATGAAAACCCTCACGCTATTGTCGAAACTAGCCATCAAAACAGTTTCTCTTAACGTGTGGCTCGGGTTATTGGGGATGATTTAATTGGGCCTCATTTTCTACCTCCTCGATTAAATGGTGAGGCATACGTTCAATTTTTAAGAGAAGTGCATCCAGTACTGCTGGAGGAAGTTCCTTTGGGCGTCAGAAGGGATATGTTTTTATGCATGATGGGGCTCCGCCCATTTTAGTCAAGTAGCACGTCAGCATTTAACTGAAACATATGCAAATCAGTGGATAGGTCGAGGAGGACCACATAAATGGCCCGCTCGATCCCCGGATCTCAATCCTCTCGATTTCTATTTGGGGCCATTCACAGCATTTGGTATATCGTACTCCTGTTCGCGATGTAGAGGACTTAAGAAACCGCATCATCGATGCGTGCAGGGTAATCAGAGAGACTCCAGGAATATTTGAGCGAATACGTGGCTCAATGCGCCGACGTCTAGACGCATGCGTAATGTTTGAAGGTAGACATATTGAACATTCACTATGATTTCTACATGTTGTGTGTTTTGTTATTAATAACTTAGTTTTGTTTATTACCCTTCAATCGTTTAATGCAGGTACTAACTACAAAATAACAATAAATCCAGTTCGCATTTATGACGATGTATCTCTGTAGTTGTTCGTAAAATAATGTTTTGCTGCTTACTGGTTTATTTTGGGCAAAACCAAGAGACATTTTTTTGTTTAGAATGAAACAGGCTATCGGAAATAAATTTTAAATGGTAAACAAATAATAAGACAAAAGTTACATTGGAAATAAATTTTAGGGGTTGCGTTTTCACCCTTACAACCATGGGGTAAACCAAATAAATTACTGGCTAAGTGTCTTTTGGTAGTACAAAACGTCAGGTTAATTTCAATATTGTAACTTTTTTCAGTGCTTGTGAAAAAATTGTTATACAAATTTTATGTACCCCCTTTAAGGGGCTGTATCTTAACAAGGGATGCTCCAATGAAGTTTCTTTATATGAAAGATCCTATCTTTTTTTCGATGAGGAATCACCTCCTTAAATGTTTTACACTTATTCAGTTACACCCTGTATATATATATATATATATATATATATATATATATATATATATATATATATGTATATATATATATATATATATATATATATATATATATATATATATATATATATATATATATATATATATATGTGTGTTTTTCTGTAGATTTTCGCGGGTATAATGTGTTGGGATAGTTTCTTTAGTTTCCGTCCGCCTTCTGTGTTCTTGGTCATCAAAAGGTTCGATTGCACGACTTCTCGGCAAATTCACATTTGCCATCTTCAGGTGGAATAATTTGAAATTATAACCGTGTGGCGCTTGCAATAGATTTAATTGTAAAGACTAGCTGTCGGTGAAAAAATTCAGGATGGCGGCTCCGAAATGGCGGACTAGTTTTGTGATTATGGTCCGATTCGATTCAAAATTGGTATGTGGTGTTTTTGAGGTCGGATATTATGAATGTTTTGTCAAAACCTATGAATTCAAGATGGCGGCTCCAAATTGGCGGAGGAGTTTTTTGATTATGGTCCGATTCTATTCAAAATTTGTAGTGGGGGTTTTCCGATTGGAGATTATGAATTTTTTTCAAAATTCATGAAATGAAAATGGTGGCTCATGGAATTTTTGTTATAGAAAAAAACAAAATAACGCTCCAAGTTGGCGGGCGAGATTTAGGTTTATGGTCCGATTTGATTCAAAATTGGTGTTGGGGGGTTTTCAGGGTTGAATATTATGAATTTTTCTTCAAAATTGATGAAATCACAATGGCGGCTCCAAGACGGCAGATGATCTCTGTGTTTATGGTCCGGTTTCATTCAAAATTGGTATGTGGGAGTTTTTGGGGTCGGAAATTATGAATTTTTTATAAAAAATCACAAATTTGAGATGACGAACGAGTTTTGTAATTATGGCCCGATTTGATTCAAAATTGCTATGTCGGTGTTTTTGGGGTCGGAGAGTTAGTCGAAGATTATTGCTTTTCCAAGATGGCGGATGAGTTAATCTTTGGATTGTCTCCTCATTGAAGGACTAGATAGCTCGGAACTTACAGAAAAATGGCCTCATAAAATGCACAAAATAAAATAATTAATAAAAAACCTTTTTCAAAACAAGCTTCTATTCAAATGCACTGAAAAGTCAAAAATAATTGCTTTGGATGTGTGAAGTAGGTTATTCCGTGAGTTATAGATTCAAAAGCGTGTCGCTTTTGTATTTGAACTGAAAACTTTGTGTGACAAGCTTTTGAATCTTTAACTCACGGAATAACCTACGTCACACATCCAAAGCAATTATTGTTCACTTTTTAGTGCATTTGAATAAAAGCTTGTCTTTAAAAAAGTTTTTTATTAATTATTTTTCAACAAACATCGGCTATGTGTGGTTAATCCTGAGCTATAATATTATGAAACTGGTATGTATATTATTCCTGATAGTATCAGACATCAAACTACGTATAAGAAGAAAAAGAATATGGAGGGATATATAACAGAAGAAACTATCCAATAACTCAGTAATTTGCCACTTAGTCTAATCAACAAGTTCAAAAACGTGTTAAATAGATATAAAACTCCGAAAAATATGAGCGATAGCTCATTCGATTCGAAATGACGTCTAGAAAAATGTTTTTCAAGGGTTTATCAGCACGTAAAAAATCGCGATTGTTATTAACAAAATAAGATTAAAAAAATAAGGTTTTTCGTTTTTCGTTAATATTTTCTGAAAAAATTATATTTAAGGAATTATGAAAAAAGATCCTGAAAGAGGAGGAAATTTCCAATAAAAATGATGATGATGATATGATATTTTGAAATGTTCTTTAAACAAAATAATGTGTAATTGATAATTTCCTTTTATCCGTACGTTATAGTTGTTAAGTTTCTAACAATAAAAATAATAAAAATAGAATAATTTAGAAAATATACTTGAAAAAAATATAAAAATTAGAAAATAAATTCAAGTATTATTTCAGTAAATATTATTTTAGTAAATAAATAATTAAACTTTAGCAGAATACTAATGATTCTAGTGATAAATGAATGAAAATGATCAATAGCAGAATGTATAAATTCAAACTAGTATATTATTCAAACAAAAATCTATATCGCTATAATTTATACGTAATTAGAAAGATATTTCAACATAGAACAAAGAAGTTGCTGAGTCCGTAGCTGTATCTATATTATTTAAAAAAAAAAATTTTTAAAAAATTAAAATGATAAACAATAGTTACAAATGATTATTTTTAAAATAAATTAATCTTCCAAAAAATTTCAACATCTCCTTTGCCGTATCTCTTATAGTTCAAAAGTTATAACAATTTATAACTTGACAAATTATGGAACGGCTGTAATTTCATTATCATATAATATGTAACAATGCTGTAAAAAATACAAAAATTTTTTTCTATACTTTGTCATACATAGAAGTTTTCGAAAAAAAATATAACGGTTAATATTATTTGTTTATAACAAATTGTTAAGTTAATAAACAATGAAATTATTTATAAAAAAATTATTTCTCTGTTAATTCATTGAAAAAGGTCAATGATATTTTTAAGAATGAAATAATTACTTAACTAATTATTTAAACAATTGAAATATAAAAAAACGATTATAAAGAATAAAAAAAATTATTTAAGAACTTTTTTTTTCAAATCATAATTTTACGTACGCAATAAGATGATGAAAATTTTTTTTTTTAAATCTCAAAATAGTCTGTTTATAAACAATTTCTTAACAAATGACGTAAATTTTTTTTCCAATGTTATTTAATACCTATATTAGATCAAAAAAAGCAATAATAGATATTACTAAAAAAAAATTTTTTTGATAAATTTTTTTAGAAATTTAATTTTTTGTGAATTT
The DNA here is from genome assembly GCA_018342105.1 of Gonioctena quinquepunctata. Lineage (NCBI taxonomy): Eukaryota > Metazoa > Arthropoda > Insecta > Coleoptera > Chrysomelidae > Gonioctena > Gonioctena quinquepunctata. The sequence goes on along the minus strand of JAFIRS010002682.1, from coordinate 22,753 downwards.
AAAAAAAATTAATTAACAAAATAATAAACTTCAATACATTTTTTTTGCATTGCTTCATTAGGTACCTAAATGAAAGGAGCTCCACGAAGCTAAAATTTTATAGACCAATTATTTAAACTTTTATGTCGTAATTTATAAAAACAGAGATTGGAAAAAAATTAGTTAATTAACAATGGTGTAACTTTTTGAAAAAATCGACTGAAAATTTTTTTCCACCAAGATTTTTTTCGTTCAAGTGTCTAGATTACACCATAATTTATTCAAATTTTTAAATTGTTATTTAATACTATAAAAAAATTATTTTAGGTGATATAACGGCTTTTTAGACGGTGCGCCTATGCCGTAACGACCTCGCGGAGTCCTATTTTCAGCTTTAAAAAAATTATAAATGATAGAGATAGAGTTCCTCTTTCAGGATCTTTTTTCACAATTCCTTAAATATCATTATTTTAGAAATTATTAACGAAAAACGAAATACCTTTTTTTAATCTTATTTTGTTAATAACAAGCGCAATTTTTTACGTGTTAATAAACCCTTAAAAACGATTTTTCTAGACGTCATTCCGAATCGAATGAGCTATCGCTCATATTTTTAGGAGCTTTATATCTATTTAACACGTTTTTGAAATTGTTGATTAGACTAACTGTACTTTTTCATGGCGTGTAGGTCTGGAGACGACAGTTTGCTTTCTTTTTCCAAAGTAAACTGAAAGTTTGAGTTCAGACTATTCATATTCAATACTTCCTCCGAATATGTCAGAAGTTAGAACGTCATTGGATTTTCCTCGGATAAAAAGTATACTTTATAATTATCGGTTATCATTTTTCGAAGTTAGATTGAAATATACGAATATTTGAGTTGCCTTTATAAATATCGACTACCTAATAGTTTTTGAAGAAGTTCGTTTTTGTCTTACTATACTGTACGATCCTTTCATTGACAAATCTTATTGGCTGGTGCCTTTGCTCACAAATGAAAAATATAGCTACGATTGAAAGTTTTGACTTTGTCGACAAAATTCGTTCATTTCAGACATGAAAATGTACCTACCTTCCTATCGTGTTACTTATCATCCTATTATCATTCGATGTTATCGAACTTTTTTGTGACCACAGTTTCAAAGACCTTATAATGATAATTGTTGCGTCTTGACGCATTTGTTTTTTTTTGTTATTATAATCTCAATAAAGATCCCTTCAAGTCAATGTCTTCTGAGACGGTGCTGGCTTCGAATTGGAACGCCACCCTGTAGATATGACCTGTCATCACCTGCTGTGATAGAGTTCGTCTGTGGTCTGGCGAAATCAGGTTGAAATTCTCCAACGACCTTATGTCTGCTCTTCGACTAGGGATGTGGTAACAACATCTGTGAACCATATGACTTAGTTCCACTCAGTCTGCAGTGAAGTAAACGGCCTTGTCCTCAGTTTTTCGAGCCACCCTTCGTGTAGTGAACGTGTTTGACGGTAATTATCGACTTCTCTCTATGATGCAAAATGTCACCTGACATTTGATTAAAAGTTCCAGTGAGTGGTAGTTTCTAACGTTCTTCCGTGTTAAAGTGATGGTTCAACCTTCTATTTAGTTGGATAATTTGAGCACCCTTGCACACTTACGATGAAGCTTCCTGGGGGTCCCTCAACTCTGCACTCTGACTATGGGCTTGGAATATCCATTCATCCTTGGGTATTGAGAACTTACTTGGATTAAAAGTTCAAACTCTCCATTGCAATACGATGCTCAGTAAACAACTATTTGGTGAGAAGCTGTTAATCATTAATTTGAACTCCGTTATAGTTCAAAATTCCATATTATATTATCCGTAATTGTTAACGATAATTTTAAAATGTTCTTTATCATCACCGATATTTTTCGCACATGTTTACGTTTAATTAATGTTATTTCACTTAGTCATTATCAAGGTAACACTTTTAATTACATGCTAAAATCTCTTCTCGGTAGAGAATTGTAATCGTTTATATTAATACTTCATTAATGTCTATAAAGTCCTTCCGAATTTTCAGGAAATACACACAATTTTCTCTTACTGTCTATGCTTTACTCAAAAGTCCGATTCTCATGTAGAATAACCGACACTAAATAATTTATGTCTCATTCCGTCACTTGACGATATTTCCAATGGTACGCGGTACGTTATGGTTCAGGTAGAAAGTCCCATCAATATTTATTTCGCGTTAATTTACAGGGTGTTTCAATGTCTTTGACTATACATTTCGATACGTGCTTATGTATACTTGGCAAGATTTCATGATTTCCAATTATTTATCTATAATGGCTTACTATACTATTTGATCTCAACTGTGTTTAAAAAATATTGACAATATTATTACTTCATAAGTGCATTATTTTTGAACTTTTGAAAATTACTTATTTTGACTTTTTGCTTTGGAATAAATCCATGGAAACTCTTTTACTGTACCACGTGTTCTAGTCTGATAACTATGATCTATCTCCGGAATACTTTCTCCTTCATCTTCTGTTGATTCAAGTTGATTTCTATCTTCTAGTGTTTTTAGGTTTTCTAGGGTCTTTTTTCTTGATCTTTCTCATCGGTTTTTCCTTTATTTCCTTCTTGAGTTCCTGCTTGCAATTGTTCTTTCGTCCTGAAGTGTCTATTCTTCTAATCCTTATCTCCTTCTCATATTTTAACTATTTCTCTCAATGTTCCTTACACTCAGTGGAAAATTTCTACTTATATTTCTGATTTCATGAATTGGCGGAATTCTTCTCTCTTGTATACCACTTTCATTCCTTTGATATCTTTCAACAAATTATTCTCTTGAAAAAGTTTGATCGCTTTTTCCGTGGCATACTACCGTATTGTTAAGAGTTGGATTGCCCCCCTAGGTGGAAATAATCCTTTCCTATATACAGGACGCTCTGGATTTAACGTTACTCATCCTTTTACTTTCTAAAATAATTTCCTGCCTATTTTCTAGTTGCGGAGATTTTTCTTCTCTCTGATTAACTTTCAGTCGATTCATGTGTTCAATCCTGTTTTCAAATTGTGGATTTCTGAATTTAAAACGGATGACTTCTTAAAATTTCGATTTTTCCTTTTTACTTTGGCTCCGGTTATGATGATTTTTATATATTTAACTACTTCCTTATTTTCTTCGGTATTTTCTTTCAAATCTCGTACCATAATACGTTTTTTTCGATGTTGAAAATTCATTATTGGCTATTTTCTTTAATTCTAAATTTTTTTCGAATTCATGTTACTCCTTGCTTTAACTATGCATATATTCAATAATCTGGGCGGCAAATTCTTGTCCTTGGACGAATAAAATTCAGCCTTTTGATTTTCGTCTACTGCGAAAGTACTTTCTTTGGCGACTATCATTCCGAGGTTCTTGGCATTTTCCAACGTCCTGGAGGGTAGAATATCTCTTTGGGTGATTCATATCTACCTTTTAGACTGTCTTTCAACGATTTCCTATTGCTACAACGATCTTCTTCCCTAAATTCCTTGATGCGTTAGCTTCGGCAATTCGATACTTCCTGTATATGGTTTGCTACCTTCTTGAATATTTTCATTATCAAAAACTTTCATACCTATCCGTATATCTTTTTCCATTTTCCGAACAAAATTTCCTTCATTCCCGCTGTGGTACTGCATTGGCAATTTTCCGTTCCATCTCTCTGTTTCTTTAGGCAAGAAATGTTCGTTCTTTGACGAATAAATTTCTACTTTTAGACTGTCACTTTCGAGTGGCGTACTATTCATGATGGTCGTTCTCAGATCATTGATTCCTTCCATTGTTCTGGTTGAAAAAGTGTCATTCTTGAATGAGCTGTCTCTTTCACTACGACTATACTTTGAACTTTTCCGGCTGTCTCGCTTGACTATCCTTCCTAGTGTACAGGGCGTTTCGGTTTTGTTAATACCTTTGCTGATTTTCATGGATTTTTCAATTTCCACCTTTGGCAATTTTCTATCTTCATCTAGTTTAATGAATGATGTCACAGTCAAATCATCAATCATATTTGGCTTGTTCAATCGATAACCTGTTTATCTTCTTTCCTGACGATTTTCCATACTTTTCCGTTGAATCGATTCTTCGAAACCTAGTGTCTCAAACACTTCACTATTTTCAGACATTTCCATTTGATTCGAGCCGGCTGGACTCATTTCATGGCGTGAAAATCCATTTTTGATTACTCGGCAATTCGTTTTGGGCGTGCACTCCCTTGAGAAATTTAGCTTTTCGTCAAAAGTTAATTCAATCCACTGTTTTATCATTTTGGTCATGTCTTCAACCCTTTTTCCCATTTCGTCCAAACTTTTTAGCCAATTACTATGTTCGTTCTCTTTTTCTATTTGATATACATGTGGGAATTCCTTATACAATTCTTCACCGTAGGTTAGTACATTCTTTTCTTGCTTCTTTCTATTTAAATTCCTGTTATATCCGGACATTTTCCATACTTTCTCGGACTATTTCCATTCGCGTAACTATTTCCTGTTTGTCTTCTGTCAATTACTCTCCCAAAATTCTGATATCGGTTTCTATTTGATTGATTGATAAATCTACGTCCTTGTTCGTTCATTCTTCCCTGAGTTCGAAATTTATTTTCCATTGAATAGTTAGAAAACCTTTTCTTGGTTTCTTTATTTTTCCAAATTTTCTAAATCTGTTTCCTTAGCATAGTCGGAAACCATGGTCCTGATTCACTAATATCTCATTTCGAAAGCTATTTCTATTTGGACATCTATATGAGAGGTGACCAAATTCTTCGCAATGATAACATACACAATTTTTCTTCTTACAATTTGATTCTTCATGACCCTTACGATTGCAATGTGTACACATATTTTATTCGTATTGAAATTTCTAAAATTCTATAGTTTGAGCTGTTAGTGTCTCAATTAATTCTTCTTTTCGCTAATTTGATGTCTTTAAACTGACAGGACTGGCAGACAAACTTTTCCTTACAGGATCTATCAATCCAAAACAAAATTACAAGCGTATCTTGTTCAAATTTTGCTTTAATACATCATCAACCCTATTAATTCCTGTAAATTTTCGTAATTTCGCTGCGGATGCTCTCAATCTTATGGAAAAATTCCTTACTGATTCACTATTTTTCTGATAACAATTCAAAAATTCTTTTCTTCTTCTCCAGGTAATTTCAATCTGCTAAACTGCTGCAATAATTCCTTTTAAATTCTGGCCAATTATTGTATTTTTTAATTTATCATCTGTATCTATAAATAATCTTGGCGATTCCTGCAATTTCAATCTAACTATGGAACTTATTTGACTGTCGTCCATCTTGCTACACTGCCAAATCTCAATTTCACTAATAAAATCTTTGATATCTGTAGTACCATTAAAAGAAGGTAAATTATCCATACTGATAATAATGGTAGGTTCATAGGTAATCCTACCAGTCCACGGCACTGTTGTCGGAGTTTCCATGATTTAACAATTTTAATAAAAATCCCCATTGAATAAAAAATTTTCACTTTCCTTTCCGAATACTTTCTGAGATCAGCCCTGTATAAACGATATATATGTTTTGATTTTCCACTCGTCAAACTCTCTGTACTGATATTACTTTCTAAATGCTTTTCGTATAATTTTTTCCAATTTTTCAATATTTTTCTGACCTTATTCGTTACCAAAGGTTTATCTTTTGCTGAATATTTCTACAATTTCATTCCTTTTAGCATTCCACAAACAATATTAAAAATTATTCTATATTTGCAATTATATTTTTCCAAATGACTTTCCAATATGACAACTTTAGTGCAAACTGCAATATATGCACACTTTCAACTACACAAATTCTGATAATATTTTTACGAGAAAAACAATTTTTTACTATATTTTCATTCTTATTTGCATCGAGTTTGACATCTTTTGCGAAAATCAACATACAAACGTTATTTTCCTGTAAATACACCCCACACCTGACACCATTGATGTAAGACGTACAGGGTGTTCTTATTGAAAGACCACACCTGTCCACCTTTTGTTATAACATACTGAGTGTTATCAGTCTTTTGACCAATAACGGAACAATTTCCCAGAGCGGCTTGAGATCTTGTTTCTCCCAGTATGTAATGAAGCGAGGGAACTTAATTTGACAGTACATAGACCAATCTCAAATCGTTTCGAAAGAATAATACAATTAAGACTTGTAATAATATATATATATATGTATTTTCTAAAATATAAAAACAACTATTGATACACCTGGTATAATTTACTGGAGAAAAATGTATAGAAAGTCAAAATGAGATTGAATAAACAATAATTTAAAATGAGAAACAATATGAGCTGACAATTAAAATAACTGTTCTCCAGTTATTTTAAACAATTGATAATAATTTTACTTTTGTTGAATCAATAATTTCTTTTACTATGAAATTAATAATGGAATATTTTCTTATAACACTATACATATATACCTTGCCAAATAAACAGTTTGATTTCTTACCCTCCACTGAAGAGCCACTGATTTAATTATTCCGTTTTATTACCGAATTATATTACGCTTTCACTTGGTGCAATATGATTATTTAGCTTCTTGATAAATATTAATTCCATTCATTTAGTTATTACTGCGATGATTTCTGATGCGTTACTATTTCACTATGATTTCTGCATATAGTTGATTAATTTGCTACTTCCGATAAATGTACGGAGTCTAGTTATTAACGTAGGGAAGATGAGACTTCATCTTCTCTAATTGAAATTAAACTTTACTTCTAGTCGCTTCATAATGAAGCTGAATTTGCTATTATTTGACTGACCGTTCGACGACTGGATTCTGAAATGAAGAGAGTAGAGAATGAGAGGAGTTCTAGTAGGAGAATCTTATATATATAGTGTTGGTATTCAAACGAATGCCGCCCTAATAAAAGTATAATTAATGAGTCGGTGAGTACCCCGTTTGAGTTGACACGCCATGATATATCCCAAGCCTATTATCGCTTCAAAAGACCAGTGGGTCATTCATCTGTCCCGGCGTACTATTAATTATGAAGGTCTGAACATAGGATTGGAATTTAGATTAAAAGTGCCGACACAGATGATAGAGGAAGTGTCATATTAATTTTACTATTAATGCGTCCGCCTTTGAAATCGAACGAAAATTGATTTATTATATTGGCATTCTTCAGTTTCAGTTTACATATGGCTATATTTAAAATACTTGATAAGGAGTGCTCACAACAATAATTATAATTAATTTTGCCAAGGGATTTTATATGTATATTGTATATTTCAAATGGGAATTTTTCATTTGCATGATTCAACTCTTTCGACCTTATTTTGCGCGTGAGGTATCACACAGACTGATATAGTCACTTGTGGGAGTGGGAAAATGAGACGGAAGAGGAGAAATGTGAAGATAGACATTGAGTTCCTAGATCTTATGGAAAGAACATAGCATTTTAGTTTTTCTCGAGTTTGTGTTTTCTCATTGATATAACGCTTATTACTCAAGATATTCCTCATCCTTAGAATTAGTGTAAAATGTGATTAGCGGCGGTACCCCAGGAAGACTAGACAAGTATCTATTGGCTGAAGATCAGATTCCCGACGGAGGCACATGGGTGAGTGACACTTTGATCAGTTCTGTGTGTTTGCGAATTTACCACAAATTAATATTTATACAGTCCACTGAACGAACATTTTTTATCCTTGCGAAGCCGATTCACTTTGGTTTATTTCGCAACAATGAAAGATTCAAATTTGAAATAATTTCGTCAAGTCCCTTGGCAGCCATTGATTTATAATATCTTCATAGCCATTCATAAATAAGTAGCGCATACTCCCTACCTTCCTTAAGTACCGTATAGTATTGTCATATGCACATAAATTAAGCGCACCTACGTCACGTATTATTTACCCCTCTTGGGCCCACACCGACTTCGACACCTGGGAACGACCTTGAGCTTTCAGCTGACCGAAATAAGTAGGTCAGTACGATTCCAATATATTTCTTCTGTTAACTCGATTTGGAATTATTATAATTTGCTGATTGGGAAAAATTTTAATGATTATTGCGCGGTTGTTCTCGCATCTCATTAATTGCAATTTTAACTCGCTCTGAACAATTTAAACTCTCATCTCTTATTATGTCTGTAGAAGCTAGAAATTGAAATCTTTCATTGCTCAAAGAGAAACAGAACTCATAAAACTTAGTGAATTGAAAAGGGTGGCGGATCAAGCTTGATCGATAATTCAATTCATAATAACTTTAAATGCGCTATAAACACATAGAAGTGTTGTGTAGTAATTTTAATAGCATTCATTCGAATATTTTGAGTCAGGTTTCTGGTCAAGACAATGCTGATTTAACCTCTCACAATCAAATACTGAAAGACTTCGATGGGGATTATTATCATATTCAGGCAATTTATACCCAATTATTCGAGAATGATCAGTTTCAGGTGCTAGTTCAAGCAGAAATTGTAACATTAAACTTCCTAAACTTGAACTTCCCATTTTCGATGGGATAGAAAGAATGGCAAACTTTCATTGATATGTATGATTCGATGATACATCCCTAACGATTCTCTATCTAACATTGATAAATATAACTACTTAATATCTTCTGAAGGGTAACCCGCTTTCAATTGTAAAATGTACCCCACTTGTGGGACAAAACTATATTGTTTGCCTACAATTCGTTGAAAAAAAGGTCGAAAATAAAAGATTAATAGCAGCATCCCACTGGATCGTTGAAAGCACAAAAAAATAAATTCTTCAGAAAACCTCATGGCTTTGCGGCATCTTCTGGATACCTTTTCTGAAAACCTCGCGATATTTGAAAATTTAAGTTTTCCCGTGAAACAATGGGATTTTGTATTATTCAATATGCTGTTTGATCGTCTGGATACTGATGCTCAAAGGGATTTGAACTCGAATGTTCCTCAAGTTTACAAGTGAACAATTACTATGTAACTTGAAAGATTTTTAGAAAAACAATGTAATGCGATGGATAACGTTGCTTTATCGAATCCAAACTCAATAAAAAAATTGATAAGTCAAATTTTAAGACGACATCCCTATTTTCAATAAGGTGATGAAATCGAAAGCCAGTGCAGTTTTATTGTTAATTCTTCTTCAAACCCCAATACTTGCAGTTGTGTAAAAAAAGATCACCACATTTATAATTGCCCAACATTCTTATCAAGTTCTCCAAAGGAAAGGTACAATCTGGTAAGGAGTAGAAGGTGGTGTACAAATTGTTTGGGAACTAAACATACTGTCTCTCATTGTACCTCTAATTTCTGTGCCGAAAATGTTCACTTTCTCATCCTTTACTTACTTACATTTCGATTTTAAAACTCTCAAAGGACCCTGTCGATGATATGAACTCTGATTCTAACAACCCGGTCCATGCAATTGCAAATAATCCTGTACCCCAAACCCAAACTGTCTCTCAGGTGAATTTATTTTCGAACATTAAAAGTACATTTTTACTCTCAACTGCCATGATTGAAGTGTTAGATTCTCGTGGAAAATACCAACCTGTTCGCGTTCTTTTAGATAGTGCAAGTCAGTGCTCCTTCATTGCGAAAAAATGTTGCGATAAACTAGGGCTCACTCGTATGGAAATGTCTAGATATTAAGGGTGTTGGACAAATACATTCTTATGCAAATCAAGGGTTTCGTGTACCATTAAACCTAGGGGTGAAATTCAACCTATTTTACCTGTAGATCTTGTAGTGCTTCCTCAAATCTGCTCGAATATGCCTTGTACAAATATATCAATTGACAAATTCAGTAATTTTGCGAATCTTAAACTTGCTGACCCAAATTTTAATATTTCACGCCCCGTGGAGATGTTGTTGGGAGCAGATGTTTTCGCACACATTATTAAAGGTTTGGGAGCCCGCAAATTTCAATAAATGAACCTGTAGCCCTCGACACGATATTTGGGTGGATAATTATGGGGAAAGGTCAATTTTCCATCGGCAGAGGTCAACACATTCTTTACTAGTTGCGATAGTAATTTAGAAAACTTAGTTAAACGATTATGGAACTTGAACATTCAGTCAGCTGGGATCGTCACCTGATGATATCCTAGCGAAACAATATATAACCAAACCTTATCGCGAACCGATTCTGGCAGATATATAGTTGCTCTCCGTTTCGGTATTCTGAACCAATTTTCGAAGATTCTCGAGATATTGCTTTGAAACGTTTTCAATCTCTGGGCGCCGTCCTCTGAAATCTCCTGAACTTTATGCCCAATATTCTGAATTCATGGAAGATTACATCTCTTCTAATCACATGGAATTGATTTCTGGAAATGCAATGTGTTCTCGCTCTTATTATATTCCCCACCATTGCGTCTTGAAACCAGAAAGTTCCACTACTAAATTGAGGGTGGTGTTTGACGCCTCTTCAAAATGTTCAAATGGTTTGTCCTGAATGACACTCTTTACGAGGGCCCAAATTGCAGCCCGACCTAGTTAATATTCTCCTGAGATTTCGTCTTCACCCTATTTGTTTTACAAGTGATATAAAACAAATGTATCGACAAATTCTTGTCACTAAGAATCACCAGGACTATCAAAGAATTCTATGGAGGTTTTCTCCTTCGGAACCTATTCAAGATTATCGACTCAAAACAGTGACGTATGGTCTGACTCTTCTCCTTACCTCAATAAATACGATTCGACAATTAGCAAAGGAATATAGGTATGAAAGTCCGCCCGTTGCTGGAATTCTGGAGAATGATATATTTGTTGACGATGTTGTATCAGGAAGTCATTCGCTACCAGAGGGACTCAAACTTCAAACAGATCTGATTCGAATTCTCGATAGGGTGGTTTTGAAATTTCGCAAGTGGGCGAGCAACAGTCCCGAATTGCTCTCTCATTTACCAGCTTCCTCTTTACAGTTACAACCCTAGGGCTGATTTAAACCTGATTCGGTCATACAAATTTTAGGTCTTCAATGGAACCCAGTTTCTGATTCATTTTCATACGAAGTTAAACCCCCAATAAACCCTGTAGAAAAGATCTATATTGTCCGAATTAGCAAGAATTTACGATCCGTTAGATTCTTAGTCCTGTTGTGCTTTTCTATAAAGAATCTCATCCAGATTTTATGGACTATTGGTATAGATTGGGATAGTGCTCCCTGGAAGGCATTGTTAAACTTTGGTCTCAGCTTAAATCTGAATTTGGTGTTCTGTCTTCAATCCAAGTTCCCCGCCTATTATGTCATATTGTTTTTCATCTTGCCATGCATGGGTTTGCCGATGCAAGTCAGAAGGGCTATGCGGCTGTGATTTACATCAGGATTGTGCACAGCGATTATCATATTACTACACACCTCTTATGTGCCGAGTCTAGAGTATCACCTACAAAGAGCATATCTATACCTCGTCTCGAGCTGTGTGGTGCCTTGTTGTTATCTGCTTTGATTTGGTTAGCTCAAAGGGTTTTCAAAGAAAAACTCGAATTTTCTCAAGTTTTTGCCTATACCGATTCCACCACAGCTCTAGCATGGATACAAAGTAGTCCTCATAAATGGACATGTTTTGTCTCCAATCGTGTCACTAAAATTCAAGACAATGTCCCTCCGATCCATTGGCACCATGTGTCTTCGGAAGATAACCCGGCGGATCCAGCATCCAGGGGTTTGCTTCCATCGGAACTTCTCACTAATTCCTTGTGGTGGGCGGGGCCATCTTGGCTAAGAGAGCCCGAGGACGGTTGGCCCCCGGCCATTCTCCAGAGTTCACACTTCTTTGATACCAAAGCAGAAACACAAAAAAATGTTTGCATTGCCATGGTGCAGACAGAACCCCTTCAAAAGTTATTAGAAAAATTCTCATCTTTAACCAAAATCAAACGAATTCTATCGTACGTTTTACGTTTTATTCATAATATTCGATTTCTCAATAATCATAAAAATGGTGCTCTCACTATTGCTGATTTTGAGCTAGCTGAGTTGTATTTGTTAAGGTTTGCTCAGATTGATTCCTTCTCTCATGAACTTGCCCTCATTCGAAAAGAGAAACCCCTTCCCAAATGTCTCGCAAAACTAACACCCTTACTGATATCAAAATGGGACGTTTAGGACGATGGCAGATCGTTCAGAAAATTCAACAATCATTCTGGTTGAAATGGCACAGGGAATACCTCCATACTCTCCTTCAACGATCAAAATGGACAGATCCATCTGTTCCTATTAGAACCGGTGATTTGGTTCTTCTCAAAGATTACCTTTCACCCCCATTGAAGTGGCATTTAGCTCGAGTAGTCGAGGAACACGGTGGTATAGATGGTATTACACGAGTTGTTACTGTCAAAACTGCTAAAGGGACACTCAAGCGTCCTGTTACGAAGGTATGTCCCTTACCTTCTATAGAACATTAGAATTTTGTTAGACTATAAGCATCTCTTGGCTTATTTTTTGGGTAAACTTTCTCGCGTAATTTTAGGTGAGCGGTTATGTTGCGTCTTGACGCATTTGTTTTTTTTTGTTATTATAATTATAATTAATTTTGCCAAGGGATTTTATATGTATATTGTATATTTCAAATGGGAATTTTTCATTTGCATGATTCAACTCTTTCGACCTTATTTTGCGCGTGAGGTATCACACAGACTGATATAGTCACTTGTGGGAGTGGGAAAATGAGACGGAAGAGGAGAAATGTGAAGATAGACATTGAGTTCCTAGATCTTATGGAAAAGAACATAGCATTTTAGTTTTTTCTCGAGTTTGTGTTTTCTCATTGATATAACGCTTATTACTCAAGATATTCCTCATCCTTAGAATTAGTGTAAATGTGATTAGCGGCGGTACCGCCAGGAAGACTAGACGAAGTATCTATTGGCTGAAGATCAGATTCCCCGACGGAGGCACATGGGTGAGTGACACTTTGATCAGTTCTGTGTGTTTGCGAATTTACCACAAATTAATATTTATACAGTCCACTGAACGAACAATAATAATAATCTAATATCATCACAATCACCTTTCCGCTACATGAGCAACGCTCGTTTTCAGTCCGAACTAATTATGTTGTCAAACAATTCCCGTAGTGAAGGAACGTGTTGTGTTTGTGAAATAAATGTCAGAGTATTTCTTTTGGAATGAAAGTCACGTTGCTGACTTGATTGTCTGGATAATTCACAAGATGATTGTCGAATACCACACGGGAATTGAGTCTTACATTTGTAGCCTACCTGGCGAACATTCCTCCGATGATGCCGGAGAATTCCATCCGTCTGGTATTTCTGGGAATTCGGGAGTTCGGATGTTTACCGTCCTCCAGAGTAATAGGGGTATTCGTTGGCGGTAACATAGTTCTCGTTCATGATACACGGTGATTTATGGCAAGATTGGGAGACTTCATTCGGTGATTATAATCAAATGAGAAAGAATAGAATAGATTTATTTCGAAAAACATGGCATACATGTATATGAAAATTCGTTGTTACACATAATACATTGAAGAAATACATACTGATAAATATATATATATGGGGGATAAATAATAAAAGTTACTGTCATCGTGACTATGGGATATCAAAGTACCTAACCAAAGCTATCTTTGAAAAAATTAACGAATGTAGAAAATGAATGTAGATACTTCAATTCAAAAGAAAGAAAGAAAACGAAGTATAATAAAAAAAAACATCAATAAGAATGACAATGACAATATAACAAATATTCTGCAATAAATCAATAAATCATTTGAAGGAGAAAAATATTGAAATAGTTAATAGCAAAGTAACAAATGTTTTTATAGCTAGACAATAAAAAAGCAGGTGGGTATTGTCTTATATTTTACAGTCTGTACAATGATATTTTTTTAATTTTGATGAAACCATGGCCCATTTTACATGATTCCATCTGTTGCATAACAATCATTATATCACCTCTTCAACGCTTACGTTCTCACAAATATTGCAATACCAACTTTCACTTTCACGTTCAGTTTTATCTACAACTAACAAGTTTGGTTTACTTTTCGATGGGTCCAGTTATATTTTTATTTTTTGAACGCCAGAAGGTCCTGCTTTTGAAGCCTACAACTCATTCTTACATGCAGAACTGGTCAGTTCAACTGCTTCTTGAGAGCGAGCCTTCCTTTTGACTATTTTGTTAATGGGTAATGGGGAGATTTCTTGTATTGAGACATTTAATGTTGGTGTCGCTATGGACTTGATTTGGTTTTGAAGTAGGGCCAAAGGTCGATCAACATCGAAAAACGTTTCTAATTCTGATTGTGATCCCTTTACGCCGATTCATACACAGCAAAGTCAGTCTCATTGAACACATTTTCGTGGCGGTAGCACGGAATGCATTTGTAGTATTCTTCACTGTAGCTGAAAAACCATATGCTTCACCTATGAACGAAGAAACTTGAACCATCGAAATTATGCGGCCTATAATCTTTCGGAGCCAATTTTCAATTGCTTGAGAGTAAAATGTTTGGAAAACCGAAGGAACCCGACATCCAGCAGTTGTAAACGGTGGGTGGTATGACTAGGTAGCTGAAGAAATCTTATTCCATTGTTTTTAGCAAGTTCTAGTGCTTCGAAGTTCTTGCTATGTTATGGTGCTTGGTTTCATGAAATTGATAAAATGGCAGAGCCATTTAACAAATAATTCCTAGTTGATATAACCTGATCGTTACTATGCTTTCTGGTGGTGCACTGGCAGCGAGCTCTTCTTGGTAGCGTTTTCTTTTGAAATTTGAAATGGGTGGGATATATTGTCCAGCCGCACTTATACAACACACGGCGGTAGTGTTAACACCCCTTTTTCCACTCGCGACACTTCCAACTTGACTTTTTTCTTTAGGAGCCACAACTTTCTGACACTTTCGCTGAACAGTTGAGCATCCTGTTTTGTCACCATTGAATATTTGTGCCGCAGTAAATTTTTCTTCATCGCAAATGTTTCTCAGAAAGAAAAAAAATGTCAACCCTATATTTGTTGAAATCCTTTCCTCTCGCTTCATGTCTACCCATAAAACCGTAATACCAGTTATTTCCCGCCATGCGTTTCTCTTGGTTGAAGTTGTTTTTGATGCCGTTTTTATTTGCTATTTCAAAAGCCAGTTTGCGGACGTCTCTGACCGTCATACCGAACATATTCTCTTCTTCTCAAGTTTTCCATTCCATTCCATTTTTTAAACTCCATTATTGGCACGCTTGGTTTCATTTTCCGAGTGCCTTTTCAACGTTGCTTCTGGAATATTGAATTGACATGCACATTCGTTAAGACCAAAATTACCTCTTCTGTGAGCTCCAAGTGCATTTTCCAACATTTTTTGGCTCCATTTCCCATACTGCCCACGTTTAGACTTTGGTCCATTTTGGGAACCACCCAGCGGTCCAATATATGTATTTTAGAGGTTATGCTATCGAAATTTTAACGAAGTACCATAAAAACAATGGTGGTATTGAAACACTTTCATCTACATACCTGGTATTTGTTTACTCTATGGTAAGTGGCACAAAATTAAGATGAGATGTGGTGAATCTTGTCAATATTCGATATTTCAGTTCCCTTGCACACAACAAACATGTACGCTAGCTTTTTTATACAGTGCGGCTTTTTATAGAGTCTCCTCCCCATTGTTAACTTTTGAACGGTTCGACATAGAACAGAGGAACGAAAACTGTTTCGAATGATATCACCGATACTACTTTTTGGAATTGAAGACATTGTGATTGCTCGATAGATGACGCGGGGGAGTGGCACATCGTTCAACAGATAATTCAATTCTCTTTTCAACCTTTTTTTTGCGAATTTCGTTTGACCCTTTTTCACAATATGCATTTGAAATGTCAAGTATAAATGCGGATCTGAATATTACCCCTACCCCGATAACTTCTTGACTGTTTGATGTGAAACAATGAGACATGAAATATATTTAATTGTTATACACGGTCCTACTTTTAAATAGAAGATACATTACAATTACTCGACAGAGGGCGCTGGGGGAACATCAACTTGGAAATTCCGAAAGGCATAGAGGTTGAGTTGCACATCGTTGAAAAGGTAATACAATATTTCTTTCAACTATGGTTGTTCTACGGAATCACAATTGCGAGTGTGGCTTTTTATAGTCCCCCCGCCCTGTTAACTTTTGAACGGTCGACATAGAACAACGGGAGTGAAACTATTTTCAATGATATTACCGATACTACTCTTTGAAATAGAAGACATCGTGATTGCTCGATAGATGGCGCGGGGAGGAACATAGCATAGGGGTCAAGGGGCACATCGTTGAAAAGATAATTCGATTTTCTTTTCAACAATTTTTTTTTAATTTCAACAATTCTTATTTTCACAATATGCATTTAAAATTTTGTTATACATGATATTTCAAATGCATATTGTAAAAAAAATGTATTAACGAAATAAAAACAAAACTAGATTGTTGAGAACAAAATTGAGTTATCTTCTCAACTATGTGCCACTTGACCCCCCATGATGTTTGCAATTTTCGAGTTGATGTGCCCCTGCGCGCCATCTATCGAGCAATTACAATGCCTTTCATTTCGTAAAGTAGTATCGGTGATATAATTCAAAAATATTTTCGTCTGATTGTTCTACGTCGAACCGTTCAAAAGTTGGACTATAAAAAGCCCACTGTATATGGTAAAAACTCGTGAGGTCCAATTTCAGAATCAATGATAATAATAATAATAAATCGACTTTATTCACCATAGGATACAAAACTAATAGTAAAAGTAAAATGAAAGGTACACGCCTTAATGGAAAACATGGTAAATAGGTGGAGTGTCAGCCTAGACTGTTTTTAAACTCAACCTTTACAAATAGTGTCACAAGTAAGGGAAAATCATTATTTACTTTCCCAAATTTCCAGTTCATTATTCAAAATTAATAAATCATATCACCTTTCCATAACATCCAAATCAAAACATTCAATAACAAAAACTAGGCCGACAATCCAAAACATTTGTGGGCAGTTTTAGCGACCTAGAAATTCCAAATTAAAATATAACAAAGCAGAATTGCTGAATTGCTAACCTCGATCCAGTTGATGAATAAAAACAATTAGGTTTCGAGGTAAGCAGAGAAAGATAGGGGAGTTAGTAGTTGTCAGGTCTTGGGGTGTGACACAAGTCATTGGGGAGTGACGTGCCCCCAGAAGAAAGAGCTGGATATAGAAATGTAGTTTCTATTCTTGAGCTGCCGTTCTGGCAGCGTTGTATATATAGTCCTTATGTGTAAGTATATTTTTTTGTATATATTCATGATTGAAATAAATATTGTATGTTTGTTTTTGGATTCTGAGTTCACAATCTGGTTTTCACAAAATACCTCTGAGCTAAAAATAATAAGAATGTATAGATAAGAAGAGAAAAAAAAGGTAGTAAGCTATGGTCATGGTGTGGAAAAGTAGGAATATATTAATCATGGTAATGCAGTTTCAGCCTTTTTTTGAAATTATTAATGGTATGAGACCTAAATTCACTGGATAGCATATTGTAGTATTTTGGTGCAAAATAAGAAAAACTGCGAGTAAAGATAGATGATTTATGCTTGGGAATGACTAAAATTGACCTATTGCGTGTAGCAAACCTATTTATATCTGAAAAGTTTTGAGTTTTTTTGCAAGATAATCCGGTTTACGATTTATTGATAAATTATGGGTGGTGGTTAAGAGGTGCAAGGCTCTAAGCTTCTCCAGTTTCAACCAGCCTGATTCCTTTAGTGCAGGGGATATATGTTCGTATTTTCAAACACCGAACGAAAAACGCAAACAGCTGTTTTGAATACGTTGCAATCGCAAGGAATCAGATTGCCTCAGAGCCGGTCCATAAACACTATAGCAGTATGAGACTTTTGAGATTATTAGCGACTCACATATTTTGAGTTTAGTTGATAGAAGATCCCGATTTGGATATAATTGTCTGAGAACATTGAAGGAAGTTTGGGTTATGTGACTGACATGTCTTGTGAAGCGGAGCTCTTGGTCAAACCACGAACCTAGATTTTTTATTTCGGAAACAGTTGAAATGACATCATTATCAATGCGAATTTGTAGTAGGATCTGGGTTTCACCTCTGATTCTTTTGGGTCCAAAAATGATAACTGCCGACTTCTTTGACTTGAGTTTCAATTTATGGGCTGAGAAAATGTCGAATATTGCCTGAAGGTCTCGATTTATGAGTAGCTGAGCAGTGTCAAAATTCTGCAATTGGAAGGAAAAGTGAAGCTGGGTGTCGTCTGCGTAGTGATGTATTTTGCATTCCCGAACGTATTGGTAAAAGTCTTAGATATACAAGCTGAAAAGTAAGGGTCCGAGTATTGAGCCTTGCGGAACACCTTTGGACAGAGATACGGCCTCCGACTCTATTATATCTATATTTTATCTATATTCCTTACTCTATTTTATACAGACAACTATGTATGTTTATTATAAAAAATATGTGATATTTTGCAAGATAACTGTTTCTACAGCGGTTAAAAAGTTAAGTGTTATTTTAAGTATGCGTGTGTGATATCTGTATTTTGTAATTTGATTTTGTGTTTACCATTTTGTATATCTAATTGATTATGTGTCGAAAATTGTATACCTGACTTGTCCTATATCATGTATATGATCTTAAAGGACTAATCAATTATTATTATTATATTATTCCTTCAATAACGACATTCTGTGTTCGATCTGATGAATAATTCCTTATCAGGAGCACTGCTTCATCAAAAAAGGCCAAAAACAGCAGTTTATCACACAATATATCATGGTCAAGAGTATCGAAAGCCTTACTGAAGTCCAAAAGTATCAAGCAAGTTATGTAACCGTCATCTATATAGCCCTAAAGAGATCGTCAGTAATGGACAATAAGGATGTGGTGGTGCTGTGTTGACTTCGGAATCCAGATTGCCCTGAAGTGATGATATCACGTTCGTTCACGAAACAATTTATCTGATCTTTCAAAATCATTTCAACCACTTTTGAAAGGCAAGGTAGAATAGTGATAGGTCTGAGGTTGGAGTAATTTGAGGGTGAAGTACACTTCGCTGAAAGTATTATTTTACCGTTTTTCCAGGAATTGGGAAAGTGTCCTGTACTTAAAATAGTATTGACAAGAAAAGTAATGTGATTAAGTGAGAAAGATTCAATAAGGCGGATCATTCGAAGGGAGATATTATCGGAGCCAATAGCGTTGCTTTTAATGCGTTGAAGACAGTTTTGTACCGTTTGAGTAGAGATAGTGGTGAACTGAAATATTTTATCGTATTTTCGCGAATTATGGTAACGGTCCAGAATTGAGACTTGATAGTCAGTACGGTCAGGTTGAGAAATGTTCGTTCAGATTCAGATTTTTTCTTCTGAGTTAGGGTCCCCTTTCAATATCTATCAGATGTTGTTCAATGTCCAGCTTTGCTTTAGCCGGGAAAGAAAGTGTTTTCTGTTAGTCATTCACAAAAAATAACTCCATTCAATATCCAATTGAGAATGTTTCTATTCAATATTCAATTGAGAATGTTTCCCTTTTCAAGATGACCCTACACTAGGTCATCTTGAACGACGGAAGATAGCAACTAAAGTTTATCTTTCAGTTGCAGATGATTCCACAACTAATCTTATGAACATCCTGTTCATATTTCCACATAAATCAAGCTACCATTAGATTTAATTTTCTACTGTCCCATCGAGGGTTTCCATGATAAAATGAAATATTTTAACTTTTTTTGGATTTGACGACTGTCATTGTCACATGAGAGTAATAGTGCTACATTATTTTGAAATAGTACCGTTTAAATAGAATAATGGTGAATTGTTACATATGTAACACGAGGAGTCATGTTTGTCATAAAATGAATGCTATAAATCTTGCAGAGAATATCAACCTCAGAAGAAAAGAGCTCATTACAATATTTTCTATACTATATATTTTCCCTATAGAGGCACGAACAATATGTTTTTTCTAATTTTGACATTTATCAAAACTCGTTGACATTATCAAATGTTTTACTTTTGATCACCAGTTGCGAAAAGTAAAATTTTTCGCAACTGGTGATGAAAAGTAAATTTCACCACCAGTAAATACAGGAATAAAATTTGTTATAATTTTGAGGCTATTCAATACATAATATTTATGGTAAGAACTAATCATAAATATTAATAACATAATTTGAACAATTGGTGATATTGAACCCAGCTGACGTCAACGTATGTAGCATTAATTTCCGTTGTTTCCATGGAAGTCTCTCCAAGGATGAGAACACGCTTTTAACGCACTAAAAAGTAAAAAAATATCTTAATATGCCAAAAAGCCAAATGCCAATATGCCAAAAAGCAGGTGCTTTGTCGAAATCAATTAAAGTTCCCAGAGCCGGCAAACCTACGTCATTTTAGCATAGCTGAAATTTTAGGTATGAGTAGTGTGATATTTAGTTGAGAACGAATGCATACTTGCTAAATCATTTCTCAATTTCAAGCTAGCAAGTATGCATCCGTTCTCAACTACATATCACACTATTCATACTTAAAATTTCAGCTTTGCTAAAATGAGGTAGGTTTGCAGGCTCTGGGATCTTACTCTGAAAGTATTGTTTCTCAAAGATACGTAACCAAAAAGCAGCCCATTCTTTTCGGCATAGTCATTGAATATTAAAATAATTTTAAAATTTTTAGTGCGTTAAAAGCGTGTTCTTCAGTTTTTCAAATATATATTTTTTATATTCTCAGCTTGAATTGAAAAGGATCACATATCAAGATTAAAAAAAAATATTGTGTGAAACACGTTGGAAAACCCTATTTTTCGTAACTCGCTTTCTTTTGCGGAACTCGCTCCGCTCGTTCCGCAGAAATTCGCTCATTACGAAAAATACTGCTTTTTCCAACTGGTTGCACTAATAACTATTGTGCCAGCGTTTCAATAATATACATTCATTGAATATTAAAAATTCTTTCAAAAATCTCAAGTATAAACTACCCCCATGAGGGGATTAATTTGAATCTTTTCATGGTGGCATAAACAATATGTTTTAGGCAAACATTTTCTACAGTTTCAATGAAATATATTCACCGGAAACCTTCGGTTGCACAAAAAATATGTTTTGTGCGATCGACATTTCAGCGTTTCAGCAGAGTGATTGGAAAAATCACAAGTACTAACTACCCCTAAATGGGGGGATTTGAAATTTCAATATGATGACACGAAGGCATTTCAACATAGATGTCAATTTTGCATTATGATCTGGATAATCGCATTGAAAGTTATTGTATTGAAATCGCTTATTACATGACAAGAAATAGAAAGCTTCTATCACACCCTGTATCAACTAATGCAATAGCGCGTAGAATTAATCTATATACCTATTTCAGTAGATTCTATCGATGCCTAGAAACCCCCTCATATCTGTGCCTAGTCCTTTCCGATCTAATAGAGTTTGGATATAGCATAGTGAACTAGAAATATAATAAAATAAAAATGAATGAACCTGATTATCTCATACAAATCACCAAGATTGATTATGAAGCACTCAATATGATATTGCAAACTGAACCTCGGAGTAACGTATATAATGAAAATGATACTGATAGGACCTTCGATAATTTTCAGAAACAGCTGGTATATCACCTAGAAAAGTGTACCCAATAAAACAATATCAAAGCTACCAAAAAAGTCAAACCCTGGATAACTAATAGATGAGAAAAAAGTATAGCCAACAGACTACAAAATCACATCGATCACCACCAGCTCATCTCTACTGAACAATTCGGATTCAAGGCATTATTTCACAAATGCATTATTTCACAAAAAAAAATCACCAACTCCTCAATAAAAATGAAGAAGCGCTAGGTATCTTCTTGGATTCAGCTAAAGCATTTGACAGCATCTCACATGACAAACTTTCAGAAAAACTTAAAGAATATGGGATTAGAGAGGCTTGCCGTTATCGCTAATCAGAAGTTATTTATCGAAGAGAAAATCTATTGTAAAAAACAATTTTAGTAAACCGTCAGAAATCAGATATGGCGTTCGCCAGGGGACAGTCCTTGGTCCTAAATTATTCCGTCTCTATATCAATGAAATGTTGAATATGGAGATGGGTCGAGATATCATATTATATGCTGACCATACGGTCCTCCTATTCCATGGAACAAATTGGTCAGACAGTACAAAAAACGGAGAAGCAGGTTTATATAAAGTCAAATGTTGGATGGACTGTAACCTCCTAATCCTGAATGAAACTGAAACAAAATTCATAACCTTCACAAACAGCTCCAAAACACAACCAAAATATGTGATCTAACCGACTGTAATTGTAAAAATACAATCCAAAACACTGGGAGTAATTATCAATGAAACACTCCGATGGGATAACCATTCAGAATTTTTGAATAGCAAACTGAGAAAACTGGTATTTGCATTCCATAAACTAAGAGATATTCTTACAGAAAAAATGTTGAAACTGGCCTATAAATCTCTAGTAGGATCTGTCATATTCTATGGGGAGCTGCATATAATAATCAGCTAAATTGTTTGAAAGTCACACAGAAATGAATTTTAAAAGTAATACTGAGAAGAAGACGCAGATTCCGCACCGAACAACTCTTCTTAGAAAGTAAATTGCTTGACGTAACTCAACTATATATTTTCAATATTGCAAAATTCGTATACAAAAACAGAATACATCAAAAAATTTCGCAGTCACAATACACGACAAAATAGTCACAAATGTCTAAATGTTTCTCCTCCTAATCCCACTGTCTATAAAAAGTCAATAGCATACAATGGTC